>OU015467.1:6401487-6465267 GCA_907164805.1 Brachyptera putata
TTAAAATAAACGGATCTTAGTTGTATTTAGTGATTTTTTTTGCTTATCAAATGTCTATATACGAGAAGTACAAATTATATACATGAACTAATCTCACTTAATTTCAACTAATATATTCAAAAAACTTATTCAGCAGCATAAGACCACACATGTCAGAACTTTAGTGATTTTCATGAGAATCATTTCATAGTTATTATAAAGAACTGCGTTATATATATATATATATATACATATATATATATATATATATATATATATATATATATATATATATATATATATATATATATATGTATATATACAGGGGCGTCGGAACGTTTTCAAAGTTGGGGGGGGCAAGCTCAAAAATTGCGACCCGCGGAGGAAGGAAGTATGGGGTGCCATTCAATAACATTTGGGTATTTTTCATTTTTCATTTGGGACAGAAGGAAAAAATACTGATAAAACCAAGATGGGTGGAGGGGATCACAGTTTGGAAAAGAAAAAGCCATATAAGAACAGTTGTACAAAGGCCAGTTAACGTGAAGCCTGCGACCCGCGGGGGGCAAGGCCCCAAGGGGAGAAGGACTCTTCTGGCCCCACAGGGAATTTTTTCAAATTACCCCTTTTTTAACACGATTTAACGTGTTTCAGATACGATTTAGATGACAAAATGTATTGTTTTGAAGAACTATAGGTGCCCAACTGATATTTGCCGATCATAGTTATTGTAACTGCAGGGTCGTTCTGGCTCATTTTAGCGCCATGGGCAAGGACTCAATTATGAGCCCCAAAAACTGTATGTGCATAGTGAAAGTGAATGCAAGTAAGGGAGGAATCAAGCCCCGCAGGGAAATTTTAGAAAATTCATCTTTTTAAGTACGTTTCTACGGGTTTGGGAACTACACGAAATTTCTGGAATTCATGAATTCTTTAGTGTGGTGAGAGCTAGTTTTGCTGAATGGCTCATCCAAGAAAATTAAACGCTAAATTCATCTATATCATTCGAAAACAATGCTGTTCGAATAATAACATTTACTTTCCCCAATAATGCATAAGTAAAATAGAATATGATTTATGGAATATTGTTATTAATGGTATGTTACAAATGTGCGCCGATAGAGCCCCATAAATTTGACGCCCCTGGCAGTCACGCTCTTTGCCCCCCCTAGAAACGACCCATTGGAAGTTTCCTTTCTCCATTTCACTTCATTGTCATTGTTAAGACTGTTGGAATTTTGGAAATTTACAAAATTTACAAAAATTGTAATGAATAATTTACATCTGGAAGAAGCATAGGTTTGTTTGTTGATTTCTGCTAACTCATAAGTCATAAACTACTTACCAGAACTGTCATTTCGAAACAGTAAATAAAATTCCTCTGAACACACTTTTTTTAATATGGTTCAACGTGTTTCAGATGAGATTTAGATGCAAAAATCAATTTTCTCCTAAAACTGAAGGTACCCATCTGATATTTGATTTTCTATGCAATGTGAGATATGAATCTATGTACGATTTTATCTATCTATAGGCCTACATCTTTCGTTCCTTCTCTTTCTTTTTTTTTTCTTTCTTTCCTTCTCTCTTCCTTCTTTTTTTCGTCTTTTCTATTTCTCGTCTTTTCAAATTGTGTCTTGCAAGACCTTTTTCTTGCCCCCCCTGCCCCCCCCGGTTCCGACGCCAATGTATATATATATATATATATATATATATATATATATATATATATATATATATATATATATATATATATAGAATATATATATTATTATTAGAAGTTTCAACACGTTGCATGAATTGAACACATTCTCATATTCCTACGAAGTCACAAGCGTACCTTAATTTTGTCTGTAGGGCTAGTAACAAGACACTAAATGCTACTTATTTTTGTAATTTAATTTACTTTAATATAAATGAATTGATTGTAATACGAACAGATAATAATGTGAGATGAATAAAAAAATAATCTTCGACACATACATTGAACAAGTGATATAATAATTTTATTATAACAGTAGCAAAACGATCATATTTTGATGAGGTCTTGAAGAGGTCTTTAATGCAATTGATATTTGAATAAATATATTTGAAGTACTAAAATTCAGAAAGAAGAAGGTAGTATTCCAGCATAACACACACTGATATCACTGGTTTACTTGTTATTTGTAGGGTATTTTTCAACACGAGGTTACAATACGAGAAGTACAAGATATATATCTTGGCGAAATATGATAGAATAGCGACCATACATTATCACTTGTTTGTCTGATTGATTTGGCGGTATAATCATGATGGTGGTTATATTCAAGAAGTACTCATTATCCAAATACAATTGAACATTTTCGATTTTCAATTCTGTAAAAAATGTTTGAATAGATCTGTGTTTTTCTGTGAATCTGAATACTCACAATACACATCTCAAATCTCTCAAATCTCAATGGTGCTTAACGACCCCACCAACAGCTAGGTTATACGGGGGTACGAATGAGCGGGTGATAATGCAACGATGAAGAGATGATGAATGAAAGGACGTTTACAAAAACCCATGCCTAATGCGAAACGGCTCACGGTAATATGACCGACTCAATAATGTCGACGACCAAAATATCGCGGCAATAAGATCGCGGCAATAATACCGCGAGAGACATAACATCGCGGGTACATAATATCGCGGAGGCCAAATAACCGCGGACAAAATGACCGCGGTCAAAATGATCGCGGACAAAAGAGCGCGGCGACCATATGATCGCGGGCAATAAGAGCGCGGCGACCATATGATCGCGGGCAATAAGATCGCGGCGACCAAATGATCGCGGGCAAAAAGATCGCGGCGACCATATGATCGCGGTCAAAAAGATCGCGGGCAAAAAGATCGCGGCGACCATATGATCGCGGACAAAAAGATCGCGGGCAAAAAGATCGCGGCGACCATATGATCGCGGACAAAAAGATCGCGGGCAATAAGAGCGCGGCGACCAAATGATCGCGGGCAAAAAGATCGCGGCGACCATATGATCGCGGGCAATAAGATCGCGGCGACCATATGATCGCGGTCAAAAAGATCGCGGGCAAAAAGATCGCGGCGACCATATGATCGCGGACAAAAAGATCGCGGGCAAAAAGATCGCGGCGACCATATGATCGCGGACAAAAAGATCGCGGGCAATAAGATCGCGGCGACCATATGATCGTGGACTACATATGATCGCGGGCAATAAGATCGCGGGCAAAAAGATCGCGGCGACCAATTATGATCGCTCTTTCTCACCCGTGGTCGCCCGAGCATTATGCACCATTCATGTGGCGATTGGCGGTGAACGGCCGGTCGGATCGCCGGGAGGGTGGCACCGTTGCATGTACACCGACAAAACACGCATTCGTGTACCGGGTTCGACCGGGATTCGAACCGCCATTCGATTCGACCATCGCTGCATATCGTTTAACTCGGCGGTACCCATAAGAGACACTCGGGAGAACTTTGCAGGAGAACGGCCGGTTGGATCGGGCTGATTCGACCACACGGGTGTAGAGGGGCACGATCCGCATGGCCCGTGTGGCCGCGTTCTGTCGCGGCGTTCGTAAATGGGGGCTCAGACAAGATATCATTTTTTGGCCTAGCCGTGTTTTCCCTATACCCGAGATTTGCATACTTTCACCGGCAATTGCCGGCGAACGGCGATTCAGATCGAGACGGGGGTTGCACCGGTGGATGCACACCGACGAAACGAGTATTCGTATTTGGGTTTGGCCGGGATTCGAACCGCCGTTCTCCGACCATCTCTACATATCGTTTAACACGGCGGCGCCCATAAGAGACACTCGAGAGAACTTTGCAGGAGAACGGCTGGTCGGATCGGGCTGATTCGACTACGGGCGGGTTGAGGAAAACGATGCGCGTCTTTTATTGCCAGGGCGGCCGTGTTCCATCGTGGCGCTCGGAAGATTGCTGTTTTCGGCCTAACCGTGTTTTCACTATACCCGAGCGGTGCATCGTTCACACGGCGATTGCCGGCGAATGGCCGGTTGGATCGAGATGATAAGACCACATGCGTGTAGAGGGGCGCCGTGCGCGTATTTTTTGGCCCGTGCTGCCGCGATCCGTCGCGGCGTTCGGAAACGCGGCCTCGGACTAGATCCCTCGTTCTCACCCGCAGTCGCTGTATGCCCGAGCATTGTGCATCGGTTGCCGGCGAACGGCGGTTTCGACTAACGTAATATAAGTTATGGTTCGGGTATCCGTCTCCATGTATTAGATATACTATCAAAGGCGGTAAGTTTCGTCCGTGATCATATGTACACCGCGACCGCGATCTTATTGCCCGCGATCATATGGTCGCCGCGATCTTATTGCCCGCGATTATATGTACGCCGCGATCTTATTGCCCGCGATCATATGGTCGCCGTTTTGTCCGCGATCATATGGTCGCCGTTTCGTCCGCGATCATATAGTCGCCGCGATCTTTTTGTCCGCGATCTTTTTGTCCGAGATCATTTTGTCCGCCATCATATGTTCGTCGCGATTTTACTGCCCGCGATCATATGGTCGCCGCGATCTCATTGCCCGCGATCATATGGTCGCCGCGATCTTTTTGTCCGCGACATTTTTGTCCGCGATCATATGGTCACCGCGATCTTTTTGTCCGCGATCATATGGTCGCCGCGATCTTAATGCCCGCAATCTTTTTGTCTGCGATCATATACTCGCCGCGATCTTATGGTCGCCGCGATCTTATTGCCCGCGATCATATGGTCGCCGCGATCTTTTTGTCCGTGATCATAATATGGTCGCCGCGATCTTTTTGCCCGCGATCTTTTTGTCCGCGATCATATGGTCGCCGCGATCTTTTTGCCCGCGATCTTTTTGTCCGCGATCATATGGTCGCCGCGATCTTTTTGCCCGCGATCTTTTTGTCCGCGATCATATGGTCGCCGCGATCTTTTTGCCTGCGATCTTATTGCACGCGATCATATGGTCGCCGCGATCTTTTTGTCCGCGATCATATGGTCGCCGCGATCGTTTTGTCCACGATCTTTTTGTCCGCGATCATATGGTCGCCGCGATCTTTTTGCCCGCGATCTTTTTGTCCGCGATCATATGGTCGCCGCGATCTTTTTGCCCGCAATCTTTTTGTCCGCGATCATATGGTCACCGCGATCTTTTTGCCCGCGATCTTTTTGTCCGCGATCATATGGTCGCCGCGATCTTTTTGCCCGCGATCATATGGTCGCCGCAATCTTTTGTCCGCGATCATATGGTCGCCGCGATCTTTTTTCCCGCGCTCATTTTGGTCGCGATATTTTTGTCTGCGCGACCTTATGTACGCGCGATCATTTCACCCACTCGATATTATTGCCGCGAGATTATTGTCCGCGGTCTTATGTCCGCGCTCTTTTTGCCGCGATCTTTTTGCCGGCTACCATGCGAAACTCGAACCCACACCCAACGGTTACTTCAGTCTCTGAAGCGTGCCTCAGCTGACTGAGCTAACAAGGGCGGCACATCTCAAATGAAAATACTCACAAAATTGGTGTAACATTAGCAGAGTACACTGTAATTCTAGAATGAAACGAAAAAGAAAAACAAATAAAAGTGATATTATTAAAAGTCCAAGCTCTCAGAAAATATTTATACAGAATCATAAATTTCACTTCCAATTCAATTGATAAAGTTGTCCCATATTTCGTGAATGTTCAGGTATATCCTTCGATTTAGATGGAATCGAGAGTTATTAGTGTTCTTTGTTACTCTCACTAAACCACTAATGTATTCCATATACATTCACGGGTAGGCCTATGTAACTGCGAAATAATTACACGAGCTTTAGCGAGGATTCAATTTGACATACTGGAAAAAATTGGTGTTCGTTTTTCTTTCTTTCTTTTTTTTTTTTTTTTTATGTTTTTTTTTCGGTTTTCCACAGGTCAAACGGCTACATCTATCAACCTCAAACTTTTTTTCAATATGGTTCCTCATCTAACTTAGATCTGTATAGTTTTGTGGCATTATCGGGGGGTAACTTCTTTTTTATGAATTCAAGAAATTTCAAAAATTCCCATTAGAATAACATAGCGGAAAAAAAAGAAAATATTTTTATTCTCCAAAAAACTGAAATTTGGCGTGAAGTTGAATTACATTTTGGTACACATTTCTAAAAATTTCAGCTTGATCGGGTCAGCCATTTTGAAGAAAAAACATAAAATGTACTAAATTGGTACCACTCGAAGCAGTTTTCACCCATTTTTACCAATACTATTACTATCTCGTCTAACAACGCACATATGGCGTTTTCCTAGTTAGACACAATGAAAATAGTCCAATGCGTATTGTTCTGTATAGGTATATTACTATTTTTATGTTTCAAACAGTTCAAAAATTATAATTAAATCATTGATTTTTCAATGAACTACTTCAGTTTGAACTTGCTAGATTAACCTGCATACAATTTAAATAAGAGTAAAGTTATTCGTTAACCAATCCAATTAAATTTAATGAGGAAATGTCAATCAATCATTCTAATTGATTTAATTGCCAGTAGTAATGATGGTCAATTGAATTAAAGTCTTTCACATTCACCGCCATAAAATTCTAATCGTTATAGACAGAAACAGGCAATTGAACACAAACACTCAACTATTACATGATTAGTTTGATTAACCCTTTATAGGTTTCTGGTATAATAGTTTACCACTTTTCTTTTTAAAATAATGCAGCCAAATGACAGTGGTTTTCTATCTTACCACCATGTAAGATGAATGCTCGAGTATTCCCGCGTTGATTAATTCGTGTCTGAGCATGCGCGAGCTCCGAGTTTATTCCTGAACTAAAGAAAAGCGCCCTAGTGGTAATATATTCTACCAATGCCCAGCTGTTGTTAGATGTCCCATGCTTTTTTTCCCACCAATTTAGAAGAAATGTCAGAGTATTGAAATGACTTCGTGCAATGCTGACATAGCTGTTGATTGAGAAGTAAGTAGATTCATCTTCTTATTTAATACAATATAAAGCTAGAAATACAAGTTGAAATAGTGAGAAATATTATTCATAGACTTGATATTCACATTTTCATGTAGCATTACTCAAACTTGCCAAGTTTCAATAATGTGAATAATACGTTCTTCTTGGTTATATGTATATAATATACATATATATTTGTTCATTGGTTCATCAGCTTGAGTCTACAGATGAGTTTGTTGCTCTTACATAGATGCAAAACTTGTTTTCACTTTTTTACAAATAAGTGGTATCAAAATGTTGAATTTTTTACATGGCTGAACATAACCTCACTTCATGATAAACAAAAGATTTGCTTTTCTGTCTTAGAATCGTTGATGATGACATCCCTGGCCAACAAATCAATACTCGATATACTTTTGAATGATGACTATGACGAACAGGCCTTTGATTCGGACTTCGGAGGTGATTCTGATGCTGAAGATGCCCTTGCAACATCACGCTCTCACAACGAGCGACCGACAACCCGAACATCTGATATCTCTGAAGAATCCTCTATTCTTAGTCAAACTTTTCTACCAATGAATCATTCTACACCTGGAAACAATAATTTGACTTCTGCCTCCTCTTCATCAGGGCGAGCTAGGCCTCAATCGTTGTCTGCTAAACGAAAAGTCAATTTCCACGAGCTGTCGGCCAGTGATAGCGATGATACTGACCATCACGAATTCCATTCTGATAAAGATCCTGACTTCATTCCAAATAATCAACCCAAGGTTAACAATTTGATTAATTTGATAGACAGTGACAAGGAGAACGAATCGGACGCTGAGGCGGGCACCTCCGAAGAAGAAGAGGAAGAAGAAGAAGAGGAATGGGAAAAATCTGGCTCAATTCCAAAACAGTTTGGTGCTTGTAATTTCAATCGTTCATTTGGGCCGCAGATTGCAGTAAATTTTGAAAGTCCGATTGAAATATTCACTTTTTTTATGTCAATAACAGTTCTGGAGGAAATTGTGTATGAATCTAATTTGTATGCGGAGCAATCTGGAGTTGGACTGTTACTAACTGTTGATGAATTGAAAGCATTCTTAGGTATTTTAATAGTTTTAGGTTTCCATTATTTGCCTAGTTTACGTCATGCTTGGTCTACTGACGAAAATTTACACGTCGAACGCATTGCTCGAATCATGAGTCTGAAACGTTTTTTGAAAATCTTGCGATATTTGCATCTCAACGATAACACGCGCACACCAAAGAGAGAGTCACCGGAATTTGATCGTCTTTTCAAAGTTCGACCCCTCATAAATCATTTGAAAAAGTCTTTCAATGAAGCATTTCTTCCATCTCAAAATGTTTCGGTTGACGAGAGCATGATAGCGTTCAAGGGACGGCACAGCATGAAACAATACATGCCAATGAAGCCTATAAAGCGTGGTTTCAAAGTTTGGGTATTGGCGTGTTCTGCGACAGGTTATGTTGTCAATTTTGACTTGTATTCCGGTAAATGTGGCAACGATGTTACGATAAACTTGGGGGAAAAAGTAGTTCTAGGTCTTAGCACTGTATTAGAAGGACATCCTCACTGCATTTTTTTTGATAATTTTTTCAGCAGTTTTCCGTTGCTAGACAAACTGCTGGAGAAAGGATTATATGGCTGTGGTACATTACGTGTAAATAGGAAATTCTACCCGAAACAACACCTGAAAAAGGATTCCGAGCTAAAACAAGGTGAAAGCGATTTCGTCCAAAAAGGGGACGTCAGTGTAGTCAAGTGGCAGGATAGGGGTAAGAAGTCGGTGAACATTATTAGCAGTATACATAATCCTGCCCTTATGTCTACTGTATTACGGACAAATAAAAAGGGAGTTAGGGAAATCATTCCATGCCCGATACCTATCAGTGATTACAATAAATACATGGGTGGTGTGGATAGATTTGACCAAAGCACGTCCAATTACAATATTGCTTGGAAAAGTCGCCGCTGGTGGGTAAAAGTATTCTACTATCTGATCGATGCTTGTATCGCGAACAGTTACGTTATTTATAAGGAGACCATGATCAAATTGAAAAATAAGAACTATTTATCTAGTTTGAATTTCCGGTCGACATTGGCTAATGAACTAATAGGTTCTTTTGTATCGCGCCAAAGACCCGGTTTTGCTCCAGGTCGATCGAAAGCAAAGAAACGAAATCATCCGGGAGGGAGAAAAACGGTGGAAAATTCTATAAGAATGGTGAATGTAGGTATGCATATACCGGAAGTCGGTACTTATAGGCGTTGCGCCCATTGCAGCACTAAACAAAAACAGAAGCGGAGTAACTTATTCTGTAAGGCATGCAATGTCGGGTTGTGCAAAGCTTGTTTTTCTATTTTCCACAAACCATCAAGTTAGACTTATCATTACCTACGTATTAGGGTAATTGACGACTCATAGTATATCAGGTTGTGATCAATGAATGTGCCAAATAGTAGTATAGGGCATAGGCCTATTTATATGAGCGAGAATACCATACAAAAACTCATCTAGCAAACGTTACTAGTCTGGAAACACACTCGCTAACTACTAAAAAGTATAATTTTCTAAATATTCTGTTGTATAATGATACCTAAATATATATATTTTCTTGAATGTGAGGAAGTACAAATGACATATGTTAACTATGAGACTGAAGAGCACATTGAGGTCACTTATTACCATGTAAATCTTATTCCTTATGAACACTTTGTTTGATGTCAATACAAGACAGTGGTAAATATATTTACCACCATTTTTTTCTAATTAAAAAGCAAAAATTTGACTTTTTTGTATTTTTCCTATTTTCCTTGACCTATACCCAGTTACCATATCCAATTTCATAATTTTTCAAAAACCCCCAGACTTATGCCCTATAAAGGGTTAAAATGGGCATTTATTTACACATGTTAATATTTAATGCATTAAATTATATCGTATTATACCGTATTATTATTAGACGACCATTAACGAGGATTCAATTTGACATACTGATAAAAATTGGTGTTCGTTTTTATGTTTTTTTTTTTTTTTTTTTTGACATACCTACTGAAAAATATTGTGTTTGTTATGTTTTTTTGTCGGTTCTCCACAGGTCAAACGGCTACAGCTATCAACTTCAAACGTTTTTTCAATATGGTTCCTCATCTAACTTAGATCTGTATAGTTTTGTGGCATTATCGGTTGGTAACGTTTTTTTTTATGAATTTTAGAAATTTCAAAAATACCTATTAGAATAACATGGCGGAAAAAAAGGAAAATATTTTTATTTTCCAAAAAAAATAAAATTTTGTGTGAAGTTGAACTACATTTTGATACACATGTCTAAAAAATTTCAGCTCGATCGGGTCAGCCATTTTGAAAAAACACATAAAATGTGCTAAATTGGTACCACTCGAAGCAATTTTTACCCATACTATTACTATTCGCTCGTCTAACAACGCATATATTGCGTTTTCCTAGTTATTATAACCTTTCTTGAAACTGGCTTTTGACAAACTCAACAAAATGAAGCATTTCTTTGGAGTGTACATAATAGGCCTACTGCAAAACATAACTCAGCTTTTGCCCGCATCTGACTTGACTATTGTCCGAGGTATTTCTTCCACTTAGCGAGCCAGATGGACCACACAAAGTTATTTTAGATTCAATTTTTTTGTTTAACTTATGTATATACCTGTTCTACAAAGAATTGCGCGTAGGAGACATATCTCAAATATAGGGTTTTATAAAAACTTGTTACTACTTTGTTATAAACATATTGAATTCCTTATGACTACTTTTCACAATACACAGCATTCATCGTGACTACTTTTTTACTTTTGATTTCGTAAATCAGACTTTTTCTTTTCTACTCTTATACACGAAAAAAGAAGAATGGATGTGGTTTCCCAACATAACAAAACAAACATCACCGACATTTTGTTTTTTCATGGTATTATGATTTTTCAGGGCGAATTTTACGATGAGAAATGCAATTGTAACTTTCAAAAGCGTTACATCCTTAAAGTTGCAGCGAGATTATGTGATTACCGAAGTTTTCATTTTTATTCAGTCGGTGAATGACCTTCTTCTTTCGAGGATACAAGTATATAACTCGAAGAAGAGTAATTGAGTTTCGATGTATTGGCGAGTCGGCACTCCCGACCGTTCGTTTTCATCAGGGGTTATATTAGTGCGCAGTTCTAAACTTCAAAAATGCAGCTCTTAATTTCAATTTGCGCAGTTGTGAAATAACGAATATTGTTGAATAATGAACATTATCAAAGAAGAATTGAACAGTGAATAAATCGATATTCTTCAAACCACATTAATTCATGTTCATGCTCAATAATTTGAATGATTCTTCCCTAAATATTCTTCCCCCATTGATAAATACGCGTATACTTGGCGCAAATAATGCACTATAGCCTACATATTCCCATACAGTAACAAAGATACTAAAAAAAGTGAAGTTTTTCAAAAAAAATCCCTGCGGGGCTGTGATGCGCCTTCCCTCCCCCCCATCCCCTCCCGGTATCCGCACGGAGACTACCTCTTTATATAATTGATTCAATATGCGCAGTTCTAAATTTTCACTAATATAACCACTGGTTTTCATGATCGGAACTGACTGTTGAACGAAGTAAAAACAAGCAATCATGATTTTAAAATATCACTTTCGATTCTCAGGGATAAGTTAAGTTGTAAACATAGGATCATTAGGTTTTTTCTGTAATTAGTCACACTTTGGTAATTATAAATATCAATCAAGGTTTTGCCAAGAACCATAAATGTTTTTTTTTCATAATTATTCAACCTATTATTTACATTAATATACAGTTATTAATAACTAATTCTACCCATCTAGTCTATGATTTACGGTGATAACTGTAAGTCGGAACAAATAGGTTATTTTATATTAACAATGGCTGGACATAGAATTATTACTTATAATAGTAATTAGTTTTAATAAAAAGAGTAAAGATTAATGATATTATAGATTTGAAGTAATATAAACCGTTAACCATACCATGAGATTTTTCATTGAATGAACAAAGAATTAAGATTATATCTCTATATAAATATAGGTCTATTGATAAATAGATAATGATAGGCCTTCTGGAGAATACGTGCAATGGAGAATATTAATAGAACTCTGCATATGTGTTGCAAATGGGCGGGAAATAAAATGAAGAAGAGTAAGTCTGCAAATATTCCCAATAATAAAAATGTGTTATTAGGCTGATTAATCAATTTACATATGTCATATCCATCGATATCCAATGCATTATACCGGTCAAAATGAAAAATTATTAAAATGGCAAAAATAATTTGAAAAAAATATTTTTTTCCCCACAATTTTGCGGAAGCCGAGAGTAGTATCAAAATGATGGGGCAATCAATAGCTTTCATAAAATCGAAAAATCAGCCCGATCGCATCGTGGGTTCTCCGGCAATCACCGATCGATATTTGTAAATTTATTGTTTGCACACGGTGATAGGTCGGGGCTGGTATTGCAACACCTTCTCTCAACTTTTTCGCTCATCTTTTTTTTTTTTTTTAAATGTTGCTTAACGACCCCACCAACAGCTAGGTTAAACGAGGGTACGAATGAGCGGGTGATAATGAAACGATGAAGTGATGATAGATGAAAGGACGCTTACAAAAACCCGTGCCTTATGCGGGACTCGAACCCACGCCCAACGGTGACTTCAGTTACTACCACTAGCGATAGTTGACTTAGCCACCGGGGCAGCTCGCTCATTCCGAACACGATTATTATTTTTTTTTCGTCAATCTTTCGCATGTGTCCGTTCAATCGACATGTTCTCGTATCCATGCGATATCCAATGCATCCGAGCTGGTCCGAATTGGCAATGCAAAAAATGTGAAAAAATTAGAAAAAAAAAAAAAAAAATTCTCGAACCCGCGAGTGGTGTCAAAATGACGGGGCAATCAATAGCTAATAGCTAAGCAATAGCTAAATAATCCACTAATTATCGCTTAATCAACACATTTATTATTCGTAAAACGGGCCCTTAATGAATTACGTGCTATAGAGCCAGCCAGATCCAAAAAATAAGACTTTGATTCGTAAGTGTTTATATTAGAAGAGCTAGCTACTATGGCAAATTGTCTAGTCTTTCTGTTTTTTCACTGTTGTTAACACAAAATCCCAGCTCTGCAACGAGGTGGTCTAAGAAAAGTGATAAAATATTGCAGTCTTGGAGACCGTGATTTTGTTTCAATATCATGTTGTCATAATAGGAAACTATTTTTAGACGAGCTTTAGCTAGGATTCAATTTGACATACTGAAAAAAAATTGGTGCTCGTTTTTTTTTTTTTTTTTTTTCTATGGTTTTTGTCGGTTCTCCACAGGTCAAACGGCTATAGCTATCAACTTTAAACTTTTTTTCAATATGGATCCTCACCTTACTTAGATCTGTGTAGTGTAGTTTTGTGGCATTATCGAGTGGTAACTTTTTGTTTTATGAATTTTAGAAATTTAAAAAATACTCATTAGAATAACATGGCGGAAAAAAAAGAAAATATATTTATTTTCCAAAAACATGAAATTTTGCGTGAGGTTGAATTACATTTTGATGCACATTTCTAAAAAATTTCAGCTTGATCGGGTCAGCCATTTTGAAGAAAAAACATAAAATGTGCTAAATTGGTACCACTCGAAGCAGTTTTTAATCATTTTTACCCATACTATTACTATCCGCTCGTCTAACAACGCATATATGGCGTTTTCCTTTTTCATCTTGAAAATTTTATCTCGCAATATCGGAGCCAGCCAGACATCAATTAATAATCATCGACAAATGAAGGGATTGTCCAGAATATCAAACCAGGCATTATGTGAAATATATTCAGGAAAATTAGGTTTTTGAGTAGGTTCTGGACGTTTCTTTATTCTATGGTTTGGAGTACCATTTTGCGTACATAGGTATTTGAGGCGTTTTATTGAACTTTTGTGAACTTGAAAATGTCAATTCATGTATTTTCATGGTGACATTGTTACATTATACATTTGTAGGTTAGTTGTTATAGTTTGCCCGCTAAAACGCAATAAGTTTGTGCTAGAACTTAAAATCTCAATTCCGTATCCTCAAACGCCAAGAATACCTTTGAACGTCGCCATCGCCATTTATCAAAATAATTTACCCAAACATACTAGAAAATGCCACTTTCCCGAAAAAATGCACATGATGGGCGTTTTTGATATTCTCAACGTTTACACCAAATGACTACCAAAATTCCAGATTTGAAGATTTGCACTGATCGTACTATATTTATACAAAAAATATTTATACGTACTCATTATATTTTATTATACTTATTATACTTATTATATTTATACGTACTATATTTACTTAATTGGGGAACAATGATTTTGTATCAAGTTTCGATGTTATTAAAAAAAAAATGTATATTGGTTGAGAGTGAACGTATGATGCGCATGGAGGTTGTCCTCGAAATCATGTTGAATTATGTGTTTTACTTCTCAGCTATCAAAACCCCTAACCTAGCCCAACTCTGACTTCATATTGACGACATTCAAGGCTGCGTGATGATATATCAATCAATTACTTTTACAACGGTTTTAACAATAACTAACAAGATTCTTAACTGTCAAATCACTCTATCAACATTCCCGCCTACTGCTTCGATCTGTGAAACTTTTCCTGAACTTGATTTAATGTTTAATTCATCCACGCGTAGAGTGCGCTAGTGGTCTACAACTGGCTTGACTAGTATCACATTTTGCAAACAATCTTGGTTCACAGCAGTCTTGACACGAGCGGGTCACAGCAACTTTGACAGGAGTTTTTGACACTGACGGGTCACAGTAGTCGTGACGGCAGCTTGAACACGGGCGGGTCAGAACAGCCTTGACACCAGCTTTGCTTTGATACATTGACATTTTTATTCTATCTTTTTTCACATTGTCTAAAATAATTATTACCAACATTAATAATGTCTGGATAAGAAGAGGCACATCTATTTGAATCATCACCTGGGGAACAGTTCTAAATGTAAAATGGGTTTTTCTCGAAAGGAAATGGTTTTATGACGCCGGGCCAGACATAGAAAACTTTATTGCTTTTCGCTAGCAATATGTCATGGGAATCCTAACGAAGTTAAAATCCAATATCCCTCAATTCTTCTTCATTTTTTCAGATTCAAAATGGAACGTATTCTTGGAAAACTTGAAGATGTAGATTGAATTCTCTTGTATGAAAAGAAAAGAAAAGAAGGCCGTGGAGAAAAGAAGGCCGTGGAATAATTGAGACCAGTTCAGAGATCTTGAGCTCCGATACTTTTAACGAATATTCTTATCAATGTGTAGTTTTGGATCTGAAATGCAAACTAGAATGAACGTCATCAATTTCTCAACAAAATGAGGTATAAATAGTTGTTTTTATACTTAATTTAATAGCTAAAAAAGAAGTTGAAAAGTAAGATTTTGGAAGTTGGTTATGTAATTGAAAATTTTACTAAGGAATATCAAAGCCATCTATGATAGATAAAATAATATTGCTTATTTTGTGTGAAGCACGGCCTATTGGATGATGGATTCCAAGGTGTGAAGATGATGGTTGCATTGATAATTCAATGTTCTCAATCATGTCAAAGCATGTTATTGTATGATATCGACATTACATTAACGAAATTTGATTATATTTCAACACAAACACTATAGTACTGGAATATACAAAATGACTGGCATTATTAATAAAAGGAAAAGTGAATGGGATGGCACAAGTGATAAAGAAAAATCGAAAATTATCTGCATTTTTTGCAAGGATGGGCTCAGGGTTGGCGTGTGCTGTGTGATTTGCAAGAGACGGGGACATTATAAATGTGCGGGAGTCAATAGAAAAGAAACAAGGAATGGTCATGTGGAGAGTGTAAAGATGAAGGTATGCTGAATGGGAACTTTGGCATAGAAGTGTGGAAAAACATGGAAAATATAAAAGAAGAAAACTGGGCATTGAAATTGATAACAGTAGTTCAGGAACTTATGTTAGAGATAAGTGAATTACGTAAAAAAGACAAAATGTTGGAGAAAGAACTATATGATGCACTGTCAGACCGTTTATGTGGGAAACCGGGTCGGAAATCGAGATGATTGAACTAAGGAATAAAATGAAAGACACGAACGAGTTATTGGAGAAGGAAATGAATAAAAACAGCACTGAGCAGAGTAAATTACGTATAGCTTTGTACAAACAAAAATTACAAATAGAAATGCTGAAAGAAGTGGTAAAGCGATTGCCAAATGATGAGAGATTGTTGATAGAGAGAGCAGAAATAGTTATGGGATGGCAGGAAGGCAACATTGTTAGTGTGAATAAAACTCCGAGAGAGAATCCAGAACCAAGTGATGAATCGGCAGAACTTATAAGCTCTGCACCATCGGGCCCAACATTTGAAGCAACAAAATCAAGAATCAAGGAGATTGAAGGGGACATTTTCAGCAAACATCTTGCACACTACTCTCTTGCAAATTGTGTATCGGCTGATTTCCATATGAGAAAAGGCATCGCGGCCAGTTTCAGGGAGAAGTTCGGTAGGGTGGAAGAGCTAGTTAAGCAAAAGAAGCCAGTCGGAAGTGTCGCAGCATTGAAGGACAACAACCGCTACATTTATTATTTAGTAACAAAGAAGTTGTCCACTGAGAAACCAAGGATTGAAGATCTAACCAAGTCACTCCGAGCGTTGAAGAAACACTGTGTCAAAAACAAAGTGATGAACTCGGCGATGCCTCGCATTGCTGCGGGTCTTGACAGGATTTCCTGGAGTGAGGTTAAAGCAGCAATTGAAGAAATATTCAAAGACTCAGAAGTTGAAGTAGCTGTATACCACCTACCACCACCGTCAGTTCGCAAACCTCAACTGGTCATTGGTGACTCACTCCTCCGACATGTTGGAGACACATGCTCAGATGTTGCGGTGAAGTGTTATCCAGGCATTAGAGTGGAGCAGCTCCAGTACCAACTCGAGAAGATGAGGATGCAGAACGAAGATTTCAAATCAATCATGATCTATGCAGGGACAAACAATATCGCAGGGTGCAGATCGCCAGCGGATGTAGCAACAAGCACCGGTAAACTGATTAGAAGAGGAAGCCTGCTGTTCCCGAGAGCAAAGTGGGGGGTCAGTGGAGTAATGTATAGAAGAGACGTAGACAATAGGTATATAGATGCCATCAATCAGTGCCTGCAGTATGAATGTAGCGTAAAACTAAAATGTAAGTTTGTAGACCCCAACAAATGGCTGTCCGAAACTGATCTGGGTAAAGATGGGCTGCACCTGAATAGGTCAGGATCGTCTAAACTAGGTAAAATGCTGTCTAACCTCTCAGTGAGGGTGACAAATGAGGGAAACTGATGGAAAGGGGGGGAAATGGCATTGGCTGTGAAGTAAAAATGTTGCAAGGCCTAACCTTCTTACTGGTCAATTGCCAAAGCGTTGTCAATAAGATTATTGACTTCAATCATATTGTTGAGTTGTATAGCCCAGAAGTGATATTGGCCACAGAGACTTGGCTGCATGAGGGTGTAACAGATGTGGAAGTTTTGGAGGATTACACTATTCACCGCCGAGACAGAGGTAGTAGAGGCGGAGGTATCTTAATTGCAGTGAAATCGAGCCTGTCCAGCTATGTCGAAATGAAGCATGAAAATTACGAGTTCATGCATGTCAAGGTACTGATAGGAAGAAATAATACAATTCAAGTTATCCTAGCATATAGGCCCCCCAATGCAGGTTTGGATATAGTCGAAGAAATGAACCATTACCTCAGCGAGAGATATGAAAGTTGAGCAGAACAATTATTATCGGGGGTGATCTTAATCTACCAAATGTTACCTGGAATAAAGGACAAAATGGTGCTGGTGTTGCACAGATAGCTGTAACAGACCTATTAGACACGAATGATCTAAAGCAGATTGTAGAAGAGGGGACTAGACTCTGTACTGCATCAGGAAAACTCAACTTACTAGACATAATTCTGATTAAAACAGAAATGCAGTTTAATTTCTGCAAAGTTGTAGACGGCATAGGTGATCACAAGGGTGTGTTGCTAGAGATCAATACCATCAATGAAGCAAATAGGGAAGTGTCGCAACACAAAACAATACAGCTATATAAAAAGGCAGACCGTGAAGGCATGGATAAATACCTCGGGAAGAGCTATGAAGATTGGGCTTCGCAGCAGTGTGAAAGCTTGCAATGCAAGTGGGAATCATTTGAGGAAATAGTAGAATACTGTCATAAGGAATTAATTCCAACCAAAATTATAAAAGTGAATTCAGATCCTCCATACTATACAAAGGAAATAAAAAGTCTGAAGAGAAAATGTCAAAAATTGTATAAGTCTCGGAAGTTCAATAAAATTGAGTTCAGAAATATGAGCAATCGGCTCCTTTCTGCAAAAAACATCGCCTATGATAAGTACCTGAAAAAGTTGCTGGGAGATGAACAAGAGGATAACAGAAAGTGGGAAAAATTCTATAAACACATAAGACAAAAAAGGGGGTCCAACTCGACAATATCTGTACTAAAAGAGAATCAGACATGCATCACAAATCAGAAGGAAATTGCAAATATATTGAACAGGCACTATTCCAGCGTATTCAGCGAAAAGATTGAAGAAGAAATGACTTCAGCTGAACCAAACGATACTGATCCATTCAGTATCAGTAATAACAGCATTGCGGAAGTAATAGGCCACTTGGGGCAGAATAAATCTCCTGGACTAGATAATATTTCAAACAACTTCTTGAAACTATCTAGTAAACTTGTTCCTTATTTAAGGTGCATGTTTCAGATTTCCATAGATAATTGTCAAGTTCCATATGCATGGAAACATGCAATAGTAACACCAATTGCCAAAGGGGGTAAAAAAGATCTCCCAGAGAACTATCGACCTATTAGCCTCACAAGCAGTATATGCAAAGTCCTTGAAACCCTAGTGTCCAAATATGTCCGATATTCTCTAAAACAAACAAGAGAACTGGAACCAGCACAACATGGTTTCAGGCCGGGATATTCCTGCGAGTCACAGTTGAGTAGCCTTATACAGGAGCTCTCTGAATCAGTGGATAGACATGGGGAGATTGATGCCATTTCAATCGATTTTGCTAAAGCGTTTGACGCAGTGCCTCACCATATCTTACTTAGAAAACTGAGAAAACTTAAACTGGACACGAAAGTTGTAAATTGGATTCAGGAATGGCTGACTAACAGAAAACAAATCGTTAGAGTTGGAAGTTTTTATTTGGAAGAAGTAATGGTAACATCAGGTGTGCCCCAGGGAAGCGTGTTGGGGCCTCTTCTTTTCCTAATTTTTATAAACGACATAACCAAAAGCATTACTTGCAAGTTACGTCTATTCGCAGACGATTGTGTTGTTTATTTTGAGGTTATTGATCTGAATGATTGTGAAAATCTGCAGGAGAATATAAATAGAATATGCAAATGGACTGACGAAAATAAAATGAGATTGAATGAGCCCAAGAGCCATCTGATAAAATTCACGAATAAGCGTCTGGGAAGCCAACTCAAATTCAATTATAACATCAACTCTGTACCTTTGAAATATGAAGATTATTGTAAATACCTAGGTGTAATGTTAGATTGCAAATTGAAATGGCGTACTCAGGTGGAATGTGTAGCAAGTAAAGCAATGCAAAGCCTAAATTTTGTCATGAGGAACCTCAGATCATGCGGCATAGAGGTCAAGGAAATGGCTTATAATGCAATTGTAAGGCCAACATTAGAGTATGCCAGTCTTGCCTGGGATCCAAACCAGCAGGATCTGAAAGACATATTGGAAAAAGTACAACGAAAGGCAGCTCGAAAGGTACTATCCAAGTATGGGCGAAGACACAGTCCCACGGAGATGATATATGATTTAGGATGGGAATCTTTGGAAGAGAGAAGGGTGACTGCGAAACTAGTAGCCATGTTTAAGATTACAACAGGGCAGGAAGCATGGAAGGAGATGGCAAGCCTGATTGAAAAAGCAAACTACTTGGGAAGGAACGATCATAGCTTCAAGTTAGCCATTAGAGGATACAATTCCAATGTAGGTAAGTTCTCTTTCCTTGGAACAACCATTCCGGAATGGAATGGTATCAATAATGTGCTGAGAACATGGCCAGACTCAGTGGAGTCATTCAAATAAGATTGGGAGCTCAGATGAACGATGTAGTGGAAAGCTCTGATGGATAGCGGATGGTGGCTTTAAATTTTCAAAGTCTGGTTTAATTAATATTGGCAAGAGTTCAAGTGTTCTTAGTTTTAGATTTCTTGTGCATTTTTATAATTGAATGTTCATGTATTTTAGTGAGTCGTAACTAATTACATAATTTTATTGTATCCCAGTTGATGAGCTGAAAACAATAAAGAAAAGATATGATGATGATGTATAACTTATGAGATTAGTTGTTTCGTTATTAGTTTCATTTCGGACTGGGAAATAGAGTTGACAAAACGTAACAATGTGTGCCTTATTTCTATGCAGAATTATATTTTCAAAATTAATCTCTCAGAAATTATATGTGGTTGTCAAATTGATTATTTGAAAGAAAAATCAAGCACAATTATTGATGCATCATATATCAGATGATGAATTCAACTCTAAACTTCAAGTTCAACTTTATTATAGTCTATGGTAAATAAATACTAGGTTGGAACCTAATAGTCTCTTTCCCTTTCTATCCCTCATGATTGCACTACATTCCTCCTACATTCATTACTAAATTTACATTTCACTACATTTTCAGCTACATATTGGGAGTCCCTAGAAAATTTCTATAGGAACGACTCATTACGAAAAACTGAAGATACACTTTCCAATAAAGCTAATTATATTCATGGAATACAAGTCGGGTGTTATCGCATTGTTATTTTTCCCAACATCGAGAATGTGAGCTTAAAAATAATTATATTGTCATATAATAAAATACTTTTTCTGTAACAGTAAACGAAATGGATCCGTGACGAAAGTATCAGAGCCCATATGATACACCATGTTAAAGTATAAGAAATAGTTTGGACAAATTGAAGATGGACTGAATTCTTTTCGTTATAGAGTTATAGAATAACCCTCCAGGGCAGATGGAAATGATTGATTTGCATATAATTGCTGTCTAAACATCCCAAACAGAAATCATAATTTTTCCGATCTCCCCATCCAACGATGTCGGGTTCACAGTCGTTTTCCTCCACCGTCGTTGCTAGGGCTGCCTTGGATGTCGAAGACGGTGAGCCATTCCGTCTTCCTGCCCGAACTCTTCTTCTCCAGCTCCTTCGCTCTCTTCTTCCTCCAGTTGCTGGTCCACCAATTTCTTCCATCTTTCTCTGTTTTCCCACCATTTCTCTCTTCATACTTTCTCCCACTCTTAATTTCTCCCTTCAATATCTACTATTATTGCCAAACAGAAATAAGGCTAATAATTAAAAAAAACGTAAACAACCATGAGCCGATTATTGCGAAAGCGTTCATTTCTCCCCGCAGGATTGTTTTTGAAATTTCAATTAATTGAACGTTATTTTATAGGCTTGTAAGAATTACGTATGTACAAGAAATGTTGTTCTGTGATCGTTTAGTTCATAATGCAATATTCAGTGCAAAATCAGGTATACTATATAAATTAAATATATATATATATATATATATATATATATATATATATATATATATATATATATATATATATATATGTGATCATTAAACTTCTTGAATACGATCCAATATCGAGATGTGTGGGATATTTTAGCCATGTCATAAAAGATACGTCTCCACCGGAAATCGAACCCGGGACCTTCAGATTGCCGGTCCGCTGCTCTCCCACTGAGCTGCTCTCCCACTGAGCTGCTCTTCCACTGAGCTACCGAGATATTACTCTTATGTCATGGCTATACTTGGAGTGACGATATATATATATATATATATATATATATATATATATATATATATATATATATATATATATATATATATATATATATATATATATATGTGTGATCATCAAACTTCCTGGAGACGATCCAATTTCGAGATATATGGGATGTTCTAGCCATGTCATAAAAGATACGTCTCGACCGTGACGTATATATTTAAATATATATATATATATAAATATATATATATATATATATATATATATATATATATATATATATATATAGGTATATATATATATGTATATTTATATATATATATAAATAAATATATATATATATATATATATATATATATATATATATATATATATATATATATATATATATATATATATATAAATAAATATATATATATATATATATATATATATGTATATGCATATATATATATATATATATATATATATATATATATATATATATATATATATATATATATATATATATATATATATATATATATGACCTCGTATCATCAAGAATAAATCGATAACTAATTTGTATTTCATGACTTAAGATTGAGAAATAACTCCTGTACGGTCGGGAGTTGGAAGTGTCACGTGTAGGAACTATATGAACTCCTCATATCGTCGCTATATGTTATTGATCGCTTGTTTATTTGTTTACGTGCTTGCCGAAGTTTCTTTAACTTCTATTTCCACTCCGAAGCAACAGTCACCATGATCGTACTTGTCACGTACCTCGGATAAGTCTATGGACGTCGGGACGCCTGTGTCGGTAGCGTCACTGCCGAGGAGAGGGGAGAGGGGAACATATTTCTGAAATACATAAAACAGCCATTATATATAGCCTATATAAGTTTTTATTGAAACACTGCTGACAATACAGTTGGCACTAGGACACATTATAACAATAGCAATAAATGATAAATTGTGAGAAATGTACGTCGAAATAATGATAGTAATATCATCTGGAAGTAAAATTAACGATATTCGTAGAAATAATTATAAATGATTATGAAGTAAATGAATCATACACTATAGAGAAATGATCTGAAACACAATAAAAATATATCCAAAAAATCACGTAGCTAAATAGAACAACTGAGGAACGCTTGAACAGATATAAACGTTCATGCAGTTTAATGAAAAATGAGTGGCATATAGGCCTATACATACATATATATATATATATATATAACTACGCATATAGGCCTAACTGTTAACATTGCCATCCTTCGAAGAGAAACATATATCGCGTTTTCCTGATAATATAGATTCACAATAAATTTGAGATTGTGATTCGAAACACATGGAATTAGCTCGTCTCAATATTCATCAGTTCAAGACAAAAGTATAATCTCTGTGCCCAAATGAAACTGAAAAGTTGTGCCTATTTTGATGTCTTTCATTTCATTCTATTATGAATACAAAATAAGCATGAAAATATAAAAAAATAATATAACAAGGACATGAATATAAATTGATGTAATATCGACGGTTACATTTTACAAGAGAAATAGTCAGTGCGGCACCTCCACTATGATTTTACCAACACGGCACCTCCACCAAAAAGTTGGATATATCACTCTCAGACTTTAATAGATTGAAAATATTCATCACAGGGTAACAAAATACAAATTTTTATACTCATCATATATCGTGAGGTATATCGTATAAATTCAGAGTATTTTCACCAGTGGAACAGAATTATTTGTCATGAGAAAAATTGATATTTTTATAACTAAATAAAACTTATTACATTTTTGTTTCAACTTTTCTTTCAACCAGTCACATTTCACAATATTTCATTCTTAAATAAAAGTGGAAAAGAAAAACGTAAAAAAGCGCCCGTTAAAAATCCCACGGCGAGTGTTAACGTCGATGAAATGCTGCTACCTATTTTATCGACTCTAGTGTCACATTTCACTCCCACACAACTCGACGTTCTGTGACATGATTCTATAACTCTGTGATTCGATAAGTCAGCAATGCTGTATATCCTTACATATGTTTTCTCATTCGATACAATACTGAGCATCACGCTTTCTGGTATCTAGATCAAAAAGCTAGTTTAATTATAAGACGAGCTTTAGCGAGGATTCAATTTGACATACTGAAAAAAATTGGTGTTCGTTTTTTTTTCCATGTTTTTCTGTCGGTTCTCCACAGGTCGAACAGCTACAGCTATAAACTTCAACCTTTTTGTCATCATGGTTCCTCATCTAACTTAGATCTGTATAGTTTTGTGGCATTATCGGGTGGTAACTTTTATCTTCATAAATGTTAGGAATTTCTAAAATACCCATTAGAATAACACAGTGGAAAAAAAAGAAAATATTTTTATTAAAAAAAAAAATGAAATTTTGCGTGAAGTTGAATTACATTTTGATACACATTTCTGGAAATTTTCAGCTTGATCGGGTCAGCCATTTTGAAGAAAAATATAAAATGTGCTAAATTGGTACTATCCGCTCGTCTAACAACGCATATATGACGTTTTCCTAGTTGGGAAAATTTGATCATTGGGTGGCTCATCTGCTGATGGTTGCTGCGTAACCACGCTTGTGGTCAACCAAACTTCATATGATCCACTGATCCATTTGATGTGACTCTAAAAAGACTTTTCTTTAACGACTTCAATTGATTCAAATTTCCATTCATTCTATTTGTTCAAGAGATGTGATTGAAAATTCATGAAAATTAATTATATACAGTATTGTATAAAACTAAGCAGGTTACATTTTCGACGTTGCAATAATAATTCACATTTCAATTTTCTAAGTTCAATATCTATAATTTCATAGTTCAAAATATTGATGATAATTCGATGAGTGTTAGCGAAGATTTCCATGCAACTCTTACGGAGCTTTGTCTGTGTGTTTTTGTTTGTTTGTTGGTAATTGTAAGCACTACACAGGTCGCAGGGTTTGACCGATCGACATGAAACTTTTTTCTGTATATGCAAACTTATCCAACTTAGAACTGTATAGTTTTGGGGTCAAATCGGTTGGACCATTTTTGAGAAACATCATTTCAAAGTTTCTAAAAACCCCATAAGATTACGCTGGGCGGAAAAAATTGAAAAATAAAATCTCTCCAATAATTCGAATTTTCCTCAAATGTGAACCCAGAAATAATACACATTAATAAAAATTGACGTGTAATTCGGACCAGCCGTTTCGAAGAAAATAATTTAATACATGTTTTTTATTTATAGAAAAGATAGAAATATTAGTGGAAAAATATTGCATTGTTAAATTCACGGCTTCCTAGATCCATTGGCATCGGATAAAGTTCATTTTATATGATCAAGGTGTGTAGAGTTTCGCTCATCTTACAACGCACATTCCGCGTTTGCCTAGTAAATACACAAAGCTAGAGAACATATAGTTGAACATTCAAGTTTTGACCCAGCAATGCACATGATAACTCTACTCGAACACGATGGACAATTACACTGACTAAAACAGCATGTAGCTCGGTAGTTCCGACTTGTGTCATTATGATGATGGCCCACTACTTTACAACGCACATCTCCAAATTACGTATTGTGTTTTTATAGCTAGCTTGTTACAAATCGTAATGGTGAAAAAAATTGACGTTGTGAAGTCATCAATAAAGAACAAATGTTATTCATTGTGGCGAAAACAAGCCATAGGCATATGAGAAAATAGAGCTACGAGTATTTGTCATTAGTTGAACAATAATTAAATATTATAATACCTTTTAAATTATGTATGTAATCGTACTAGTAACCATAGGTAACGTAAAACGTTAGGACTACGTAAAACGAGTCAGCCGATGTGAAGAATGCATCTTGGTCCATGCTCTGTGTTTGCAATACAAAGAGGAAAATATATCGTGTTTTCCTGATAATAGAGATTCAAAATAAAAGCGAGATTGTATTTCGGAAAACATGAAATGAACACGTATAAATATTATCAGATCAAGAAAAAAGTACTCTTCGCCCAAATGAAACTGAATAGTTACGCCTATTTTCATGTCATTCATATTTTCATTATAAATTGAATACAAAATAAGTATAAAAGTACAAAATACTATACAAAATACAATATACAAAATACAAGGAAATAAATATAAATTAATACAATATCCACTGTTACGTTTTGATGCGAAAAGTATTGAGTGTGGTACCTCCACCAGATTAGTACCAACACGGCACCTCCACCAAAAAGTTGGAAATATATTTTTAATACGATTACACATTAAATTCGAAATTTAATTGTGAAATATTCAATATATGTCACCTGTTGAATTGTACATAGTACCTGTTGAACATCATATAGGAATTTTATAAAAATAAAGCTTTAAAAAAAAAAGCTCAGAAGAAAAAAAGATATCATTTTAGCATTCTCCAGATAGCCTTTTAGATTCTGAAATTGTGTATTTTGCGTCAATGCTGTGTGAAATACATTGAGACAATTTTTTTTCAAATATCTTCATTTTCAATCTCCTCCTGTATTTATTCTTATGAGGATTTACAAGCAATAATTTGCTCACAACTTCTATAGGCCTAGAGAGAGAGAGAATGTCAATTTATTTGACGGCTGTCCGCTATGCGGGATACCAAGATGGTACAGCGTAATAAAATCAATACATAGAAGTACAATGGTTTTTCAAAAGTTATACAAATTTGATTACAAAAAAATCCTGAAATATTATAAAACTAATTTAATTAAGGGTATGTAACAAAAGTATGAAAATGAAAGAAGGTATTATTAGGATTATTGAGAAGATTGAAATTATTTGAAAGAATATAAATGGTGCTGTAAAAGACCTACTGAATTTATCAAAACTGAGTGTACAATATTTAGTTTTAGTTTTAATTACTAATATTTTCTTTTTCATAACTTCATTATTCAATTGTTTTTTAAATCATTATCTATTCTTTTATTTCATAATCTGTGTTTATATATATATATATATATTGTTATCTTGTTTTGTTATTCTGTGTCTAATCGGCAACCCAAGTATGGGCAGAGATCGTAATAAAGATTTTACACACAACTTAATAATACCTTCATTGGGATGTTGTAAGTATTGAGAAAAGAGGATTTTTTTTTGGAATGGTGCCACGAGCTCATATGAGCTTAGTCTATTCAATCATATTCAATTGAATTCAATTAGTGTATTCAATTGTTGATTGTTGATGTTGATGTTTGAAATCTACAATTTCAAACATTCAACACATATTTCGGATTATATTTGGCTTCTATTTTGAGAATGTAAACCATTTTTTATCATTGATATTTTTAATGATAACCAATGTTAATAGTTACATGCAGTTATCAATTAATTGCGTCATCGGTGTGCCTGCAAATAAATGAACTGTTGGTTTATTTTTTGGCGTCCATCTTGGATATTTGAAACCGGTCAAGCGTATATTTGGTTCAGGAATGGAAAGGTGTTGTTTTATCTCTGAGTGAACAAAATGTTTTGAGATTATCACTTCAATTCTTCAATTCTCAATATAGTGAATTGGCGGTTCGAATGTTTTTTCCGAATTTAATCTAACCCCGAGTGAGGCATGCAGTGATTTCATATTGCGGATCCTTTTGATTCGACATCTTTTGTATTTTTATTTTCTGTGAAGTACGGTTTAAGTCTTTGTATGTAGTCATCCTCCAGCATTCTAATTCTAAAATTTTGTTCACCATTAAACAACGTAGCACCCAAAACAAAATTCGTTCATTCTGGTGCATTCACGTGGGCTTAGACCAAGGTTGACAAGAAACTTCTCCCATCCTGAGCCTATACGAGCTATTGCATCTCAATGTATCGAGTCAAGCTCTAGATAAGGCGCCATAACACGAGAATATAACAATAAATTTATATGATATTTGTATATTAAACTATCTGAAATTATGAGTGGGGTTATTTCAGAACACTTTTACTGTCTAAAGTTCAGAATCACAAACTTTTTATTACAATATTTCGAGATGTCTTGATTACAAATATTTTACAATGTAAAAGTAAATAATATGAGTAATACGAATCTTCAAAATCCGATTCCAAATTGACGGATTGTACGAAAAAAAAAATCGTGTCTCCAAAAATTGTAAATTTAACCCTGAACACCATGCACTCATAATCATGCATACAAGTGAATTTTTTATTCACAACCACACCATTAGTAGCCGAAACTCTTCGAGGATATGGGATCCAATAAACGCCTTGTTTTTAATAAACGGTGCTCTTTGAACCATAGCCTATTATGAGCCAATATGCGGTGTGATGAGCTCCAAGTTATGTATTTCATAGATCTAACATAGTTCATATTATCGTCTCTTCACCGCATTTAACTAGTACATAAATCACGCTATTATTATCTCTGTTAAAAAACGCCTCAGACATAACGTTGAAGACCCCATTTTCGAGCATGTAACACAGATTGATGGATAGCAGTTATTTGTCATCACACTTTCTCTCATTCTCTCTCACACTCTAGTATCATAAAAGAATCTCTTCTATCCTTATAACTTATTAGTTGTGCCATGGGGTCATAATAAATGGGAAGTTAGTTTTGGTGAAATTGGCTCTATGAAGTAAATAAAGAGTAAGGAATAAGGGGTTAGGAAAATCATGAAACAGGGTTGTATGTAATAGACAATGAGGTAAAGAACATTTTATTGAGTAAGATAGAGAGAGAGAGAGAGAGAGAGAGAGAGAGAGAGAGAAGGGGGGGGAGAGAGAGATAGGATGAGAGAAAGACATAGAGAGAAAATAGAGATAGTGTGTGAGAGAAAACGAGAGCAGAGAAAGTGTGTGTGTGTGTGAGTGTGAAAGAGAGAGAGAGAGAGAGAGAGAGAGAGAGAGACAGAGGTAGGTAGATAGAGATGGTGTGATGATGGAGAGTTTATTCACAAGAAATATTTGTTAGAACAAAGAGCTTAGAGTACATGGTGTAAGATATAACAATTATAATTTGAAAGGAACACAGACGTATATAATACCGTACCTACAAAGGTATACAAAGGAATTAGAAATATGAGCACGCTGCTTTTCCACGAAATACTATACAAATTTGAATTTTAAATAACAAATTATGAATCATAGGTTATAAAAAACACATTGTACAGTCAATAGTTCTCCTGTTTTATAGAACTAGGAAAACGCAGAATAAGCGTTGTAATACGAGCAAGATATATTTATATGAAATGTAATGGAAAGAAATATAAACACCTTGAATTTGAAACTCCCGTACATTTCTTCTCTCATACATATCTTATTGATG
Organism: Brachyptera putata; assembly: GCA_907164805.1. Classification (NCBI taxonomy): domain Eukaryota; kingdom Metazoa; phylum Arthropoda; class Insecta; order Plecoptera; family Taeniopterygidae; genus Brachyptera; species Brachyptera putata. The sequence continues at coordinate 6,430,626 of OU015467.1, forward strand.
TACCTGTTGCCTGTTGATCATTTTGATTCTTATTTGCAATGAATAATTTGTTAATTCTACAACAAACAGAATCTACTCAATTTTTTTTTCACAACGATAGTGTGAAATATAGTGAAACGTATGGTCTATTTTTTAACTACACGGCTTCATGTAAAGCCCCAAAATGTATGCAAGACTTTGGAATAACATTTTTCGTTCTAGTGCTTGAATGTCGTGAAATTTTAAATTCCTTCGAGGAGAGTATTTTTTCTGAGTTTCTCATCTGGGTTCTTCTTGAGGGTGTTTCTTAAATTTAGAAATGAGTTTTCTCATAAGTGTTTCAACCTACCTTAATTCAAAACCATGCGGTATCGAGTTACATATAATGACATATCGCGCATGTCAAGTTTGATCGAAATTTATGTTCTCGTTTTTCCTGTGGAGTGCGAAAAAAACATAAAGACGAACAATTTTGTCTTCACAAGTACGGTAAAATCGAATATTCGCACTCATTGAACTAAAAATATCCATTTTGATATACATCATTGACTACGTATATCACACGGTCGGGAAACGGTTTAGTCAAACCGGTTCAGGCTGAAACGGTTTACAGATGGTGATAAACCTGTCGGTTTTGGTGTAAAACACTCTAGTTCCAATCCAGTTTGGCAAGTGAATTGGAGAACTCGATACGATTGATATACACATCAAACCGATTCAAGGTACCGGTAACCTTGAACCGTTGAAAGCAAGCGATAAATCGATCCTTGATGAATTCCAGCTTCGTTGTCGATTATATACCGACTTACGTTGACCAATATCCAATGTATACCAATATACTACCAATATATATATAGCAATATATTGACTTACGTAAATATTTAAAATGGCCGGCGATGAAACGTTTTGCCAGAGTGTTTCTGAATGGTTGTGATATACACTCATTTGTTGAACAGTTTCAGCTTGAACCGGTTTGCCTAAACCGTTTCACGACCGAGTGATATACGTACTCATAGAGTATTAAAGTATCATACAAATCATATTCCACTAACCAGTGACATTTCGCTACAGCTCGATTTCTATGCGCATGCTAGTAAATTATATTCCGTGACACAGAAGTGTTTCAGTTTCTGCTTAACGGTGGTCGTAGTTTGGTTTTAGTCTTTAGTCTTTGTCATCGTAGCGTCTCAATAGCTGCTTATTTCCACGGCAGGTTTGTCAACACTGCTCCGAGCAATCCGTCCCATCGCTAACCTAAATCCATCATTTGTCTTTTGAAATTTACAACCTAGTTCGGAAATGACTATAATATTTAAATGAAATGATCGAATCTGTCAGCCAGTATATTCTGTTTAAGTAGCGTCGTCAGATTAGCATGTTGTAAAGTGTTATAATGAGAAATAGAATAGTTTCATTTCTTAAATATTGAACACAAAATAATAAACAATGAACCGCACTTTCTTATTGTGAATAGTTACATGGAAAAGTGTTCAACTATTCCGCGTATAACCATAGCCAGCAATCAGTATACACAATAAGGCAATTGTGAACGGATAAATGGTCCTCAAGTATATACAGACAATGCTTAATCTTCCGATCATTTTCAACTAAAACATTCATTCTTATTATACTCGAGGATCAAATAACATTCACATCAATACAGCAAATCTAATCAAATATGGATTAAATAACCTCAACCACTTTGGATTCATTCTTTACAACAAGCTACCAGAAAACATGAAATCACTGAAACCTCCTGCTTTCAAAAAAGAAATAAAGAAAGAACTACTCAACAAAGATCTAAGAAAACGTTTTAATTCTAAGAAGACTTCGTGCAGATGCACTGTTCGACCATTTTCAAAACAGTGTTCCCTATACACCCCGATATGCCTATGCAAGCGTCGTCCATACCCTAGACAGTGTTCCTACTATACACAAGATGGACGTTAATCTATCTATTATATTTCTTAATACCATATCATATTTGTACTTTTTGCCTCTCTATACTGTCTTCTTATTGTTCTTTCATTGTTATTATATTTAGGTTCATATTTAAAGCATGTCCTGTAAAGAGTTTATAACTCATGGAATTTTCATGCACAACCTAATGAACAACAATAAACAATAATTAAGGAAACAATTATTCGAAATCACAATCATTGTCTCGAAGCTGAAAATTTGTCACATATTCTAATCAAAATCGTTTGTGCATGCATGCTATCGTTTGTGCATGCATGCGTACCAATTATATAATATGAATTGTAAGTATCTGGCTCATAGCAACCGATTTGGCAAGACATGCTTTCGAGTTTTCTGAAAAAAAAAATACAACCTTCTAACCTGCTGAAATATTATCTCTCAAAAGCAATATTCTTAAATCTGAGTAAAAAACGTCTTGTCATAAATCATCGCTGTTGACTTTGATAGTAAATTTGTGTTGTTAAAAGTAACCGTTTTCTTGGGTTGTAATTTGTTCTCAGCTCTTTGTACATCGCACTTTTCTTCTAGTCTAATGAGGGGCTCTTAAATCTGCCATTAACTTGTTAAGTCGCAAATCATAACAAATTCTTTTGCCATGTGTTCATACTTTGATCTAATGATGATTATTGTATGCTTAACGACTCCACCAACAGTGATAGGTTATTTGGGGATACAATTGAGCAAGTGATGGATGAGACGTCTTTACAAAACCATGTAAATGCTCTATGCGGACCTTGGTCGAAATGACTCTACTTTCAAAGGCAGATCCTATTATTTATATTTGGTTCAACGACGCACTTTAGTGATAACGCAGTACTATTGGCGGTGATGGATGAGATGACGAAAAAGGTATTTAGAAAGGATATTAAGTGTTTCGGACAGTGGGATGCAGTGGTCGAGGCCTAATATTAAGGAACCATTATTAATTATAACCGGATATAAACCCAAGGGTAAACCGGAAATCGAAGTCTCATCTCGTGGGTGATGGATCGACGCACATAGCGACTGATAGTTCGTCACGGTATAAATCGAGGTCATATTTCAATATGAAAATAATAATATGATATAATTAAAATGATAATAACATGGGGTGGTAAGATCGCCCTTGTGGTGCTCCGTCCAAACGATCCTACTCTCATCCTTAGCCTTAATAGGGGAACAATGATTTTGTATCAAGTTTCGATGTTATTAAAAAAATATTTATGTATTTCAATCGTAATGAACATTATGAGATTCGAATGAAGAACAAAAAAATACCAAAAAATAATAAAGATAAGAGATATATAGATACAAAGATACAAAAAGATGCATTTAAAAGATACACAAAAAAATGAGTACGGTAATACGAGAAGGCGGGCAAGAAAAAACAATAAATATAATGATATAACTTGAGAGATAAAACATGAAGAAGAAAATGGAATTGATAAATAATGAAAGATAAAAGAGGAGAAAGAAAAGACATGGATTTTAATTTTCTTGTTTATTAATCCTGAAGAGTTCTAATGCTTGGAGAAAGTATATGTATACAGCATCAGTTTGAAGCAGAAGTATTGAAGTAACCGAAGAAGTTTTTTTCTATCGAATTCAATTATGAAGTGTATATATTGGTGATTGCCAACTAGAACAGCCAGGATCTACGTACAGGACTCGAAACCATATTAAGAGAAGAACTAATGCTCGAAAATATCATTTCTATTCAAATTCCTCATGTACTATTCGCAATATTGACAGGAATATTCAGTATTAGACTTTCATGTTTCGTTCTCTCTTTGGTTGTTCAGTAACATCTCGCGTGTTTATAAATGACCCTTCTCTTCCTCTCTTCACGATCCCTACCCGTTCAATCGTCTAAATGTTCTCCCGCCATCCTTTATGCCGCGGAATCCGCCCAAATAGCCTTTGTTTTCATCCCCCTGTCTCCCCTCCCCACCGGTCAACAACTACCCCAACTCCGAGCTATTTCCAACTTGTTTTATTCCCCAGAACTCCAGCTTTTATCCGCAAAGAATGATGTCCCGGCCGTCGACCAGCGCAGTCACAACGAGTTAGATAATGGGGTTGGTTTTCTTCAACCCTTCTTAAGCTTCGTGCTGACTGCAAGGCCTCTTCACTTGGCTCGATTTACTTCCTGTAAGCTTATATCAAGAAACATTAGTATACTTATCTGCACGAGTGTTGGCGGTTACTAACTAATTCACACACAATTCTCACTACAATAGCTTTTTTTTTTTAAAAACTTATTTTTTGAGGACTCTTAATGTTGATGCTTGTCCACCTTGTAACAAAGGATATGTTCACTAGACATGAAAAAACTCAAATAGAAGTAATCTGGTGGCAGAAAATCAATCTTTATGACGCAACTAGGTTTTGACGTTGAGATTTTAACCGAAATGTGTTCTAGAAAACAGTTCTTTCAAATAGTTACTTCAATAATGATAAGTTCAATTGATGCACAATTTGTGACTATAGAGTGTCTTAGTATTTTAAATACAGATTTTTTGAAATTATTTTTTTGAAATAAAATTGTCAACAAATTCGATAGTCGAATTCTGACATAAGGCTATGTGCTTTATGAAATTATTCAGTCAATCTGGTTACTCCGTTCAATCTGGGGTCTGTGTAGCATGCAAAATTATTCCGCATACCTTTCTCAAGTTCTATTCAACAGGATCTTTGAAATGTAATTTCATCCATGTTCATCTAATTGTTTAAACAAATATGATTGTGATTTCAATATAACATCAACACCGGTAAAATGTTTGAATATGGTTAATAAAGGAAACCCATTTAATTAAATGCTATTCCAATATTAGTAGCTATAAATCCCCCGAGGGAAATGCATTTCCTTCGATATTGGCATATTGCCTGTACAGTTAGTTTCCCGCTTTACAGAAATACACGATGGGATGCCTATCCATAAGGCTTTAAATACCACTAAATCTGTGGGACTTGGCTTCTATTTACTCTTGCTGTATTTCTAAGAACCCCACTGGGAAGAGTCCCAGTTCGATTCGGGGTCGGAGTTCATTATTTATGTTGTCTCGGTTACATTGTTTTAATTCCTATTATTCTGAAAATAGAAAGATGCTTTTTTTCAAGTCTGGTTGAACCATTAGAAACTTCTATCTCATCAAACTGAATGCTTTAAATATATGTTCTGTTAATATATGTACTACAGAAACGCCGAGCTACAGGCCTAAGGAAAGAATCAATTTTGTATCTGATGTTTCATGACAATTAGAAGAAGAAGAAGAATAGTTTTTATTAAAAACACTGCCGACAATACGGTTGCCACTTGGACACAGAATAACACAAAATACCAAAATAATAAATATAAATAACTTGTATTGTCATCAACAAAATAGGTCTATAAGAGGCCTATATAATAATATAATAGAAAGAGAAGAAATAAGTTCAAAAGAAGTTTAAAAGAAATTAAGAAAGAAGTCAAGTAATAGAAAGAAGTTATTTCATTGTCATTTTTACCTGTTTTTCTTCATTTGTGTACATATTCTACTAATTTAACTGATTCAGCCCGCACACAAGCCTCTGGTCTTACGCGGGCTTCTGTCAATTATATATTTTTATGTTTATTGTTGTATAACATGCCAAGAATTGCAGAATAAAATGAAATACAATCTTAATACAAAACAATCTGGAACTAAAATTTCAGATGAATATAGAAAAGTGAAAAAAAGAAAAATCCCAACTTTTGATTGATTGGAAATATTTAATTTTCTGTATTTCACCTCTCAAAATATGAACTAAAGATTAAATAACTTGCTATAGTGAAAATGCACTGAATTCACTGACGACACTGCATATGTATATTCATAATATTGTAAGGGATGAATGGAAAGCGCAAAGAAACTACAGTGAACGTATATATATATATATATATATGGTAAGATGTTTTCTTCAGTTGTGCCACGTCTTGCAGTTAGCGGGAAACGACGTTTCGATGAGATTTCACCCATCATCTTCAGGTCTTCTCGGTTTGTAGATCAGCGATCGAACCGAGAAGACCTGAAGATGATGGGTGAAATCTCATCGAAACGTCGTTTCCCGCTAACTGCAAGACGTGGCACAACCGAAGAAAACATCTTACCATGTACCATCGGCCACGAGAATCTCCGTCAACACACACATATATCACAACATGAACTAAACTATTGTGACAAGACGCGTTTTGATAATAAAACAAGAAATACTCATGGTTGTGCGAGAAAAGGCTAAAAAGCGTATAAATATAGAAGAAGCGTGACACTTATGATGGGAAGACGCTGTTAACGAAACGTATAAAACTGAAAAGAACTGAAACAACGATTATTTATTTCTCATGTAGGAAAAAGTTGAGAAAAAGAGCCGAAATGAGACAACAAATCTTACATGATTTTCCATGTCCTATTTGTTTTTATTTCAAAGTATATTGGTGTATACAAACACTTAAGAAAATTGAAACGCCCACTTTTAAAAGTGCATTTTGTGCCCTTATACGTTATCCTTCATTCATCAAATTGAGCACTCGGAACTGACTAAACGCCCACTTTTCCCCAAAAAATACCGGATTAAGTGGACATGCGGAATTTTGATAATACCAATCAGGGAATCTCGAAATGCCCACATGATAGCAAGTTCTAAGTTTACTACTGATAAGCCACGTCTGTTACGAGCGGTAGTCTCAAATGATTAACTTATGAGTAATAACTATTCTCAAATCATCCAAGTATACTTATTCTCATGCTGCTTAACGACCCCACCAACAGCTAGGTTATACGGGGTATACTTATTATATCTGAATCATGTGATTCAATACTGGTTCTTAATAAATGTCATATGAATAATAGCAAATATGGAATCAACATTTTGAAATTTACTTGAAGTAAAAAGATGGCGTGGTGTTTTTCTAGAAATAAATTACAGATAAATCAAATAATTTGAATATTTGATGAATACAAAATGATTGTTTTCAAAAGCTCTTTAGTTCCATTTCTGTTTAGGGTGCTCATGCATACTCTTGAAATCATTCCTGCTTTGGATTAATTATAAGTATTCTACGAATTTGAACTGAAAATGAGTAAAAATGTGTATATTGCGAAATTATTGATTCTCTGAAGAAATTGTAATAAGATGAGCGTAGCGAAGATTTTCATTCCATATAATATATACCGAAAAATTCTGGGCTTGGTTATTATGTCTTCTTTTTTTTGTAATTTTGTACGCGGCATACAGATCAGGAAAATTGACCAACCGACCGATTTTTTTTTTCGAGTATTGGCCTCACACCAGAATAGGTTGGGATTGTTTTTCAGAAAAATCGGTAGAACGGTTTTTCCGGATTTTTTTTTTGAAAGTTCGGAAAATTCCCATAAGAATAAACGCATATAAGGCGTTTTCCCAGTCTAAAATATCATACATATAACGGTATACAGTCCCATCGTTTTCAAGCAAACTAAAATAATACGAGTAGCCGTAAATGACTAGGAATAGTGTAATTATAATGGTACTGGGAATAAATCACACCACATTATGTTCGAAAATGAATACAAATGCAGTAATGATTTATTATTCAAATGGTTCAAGTTTTTTCATGTCATAGGTAAGAAACCAAATGATTTATATAAAATAAACGGTTTAATAGCAGATTCATTTTAATTTCGGATAATGAAGATTTAGGAGAGTAATTGGATGAGCGAAGCGAAGACTCAATTACACTTGACCCGAAAAAAATGTACATGTTTTTTTTTTTTTTTTTTTTTCGCGCTCTACAGGTCAAACGAAAATTCAAATTCAATTGAAACTTGGCAAGCCCAAGTGTCATCATCTGGATTGAATCTCATTGATTTTTATGCGCAATCGATTGCACCACTTCTGAGAAAACTAATTTTCCATTTTCCAAATTACCCATAAGAATAAGCCGGAGAAAAATTTTCGTACAAAAAATGTCCTTCAAAAAAATTAAAATTTTCACCGAATTTCAATATAATAATGATACACATGATTCCAAACTTTCACTGGAATCCAATCAGTCGTTTAGATATAAAAAATTATATAATGACATTTTTGTGCATCATTCAAAGCTATTAAGAAAACCATTTAAATCCAAGCAACAAGTGTCACCAATTAGTCAAGAACGATTAAAACAAGGCCTTCTTCATTATCGAAGAAATTTTTGAGAATGAGTAATGAATATAAAAGGATGGTCTCAAGGTGTGTATATGTATACAGCTGTCATCACGTCTCATATAGTAGTCTAATATTACATACAATAGCATCTATAAATCAACCAAATGGAAAGATTGATTTTTAACTTGAATGCCGTCAAAACATCAACTTGATATAACTTTTTGAAAGAATTCAATGTCATTCTTATTAGCTCATCCATCAACGCGGAAACACATAACGCGTTTTCCTAGTTAGATAATACACATATCTTTCGTTTCCTGAAGTATTATGGAAAAAAATACACATCTTCATAATAATAGCTCTATGCTCGATACATGATTTGTTTACTGAATAGTTACTGAAATTATATTTAATTTTAAAAATAGTGTTTCAACTGTTAAATAACTGTTAAAATGTCAAAAATATTCTCTCCCTATACGTGCTCGCTCAACACAGAGGGTTCACCTAGTTTAATTATATAATGAATAATCTAAATTTGTGATATATTATCATGACTCAACCGTTTTATGCCTTCCTTTACGAGCACAGTTGTAACATTCTCTTGTCATATCTGCATGATAGTTGATCACTGCCAAACAAAACTCTTCCACTTTATGACAGTTAACTAGAACTATAACTGCGCATATTATCATACACAAACAATGTGAGATCTGATTTAATACCAGTATCCGTCCATCTCTCTCTTCATCTCATCCTTTATCTCTGTTTCTCTCTTCCTCGGTATATCTCTCACCTCATACGGTTTCAGTCCCATATACCGTATTTCGAATTGTTCCAATGAAGAGTGAATCACTCAACATTCGTCGAAAAAGTAAAATAACATTCCTTAATTTTTTTTTTTTATTTCATGCTGACGCTTACATCATCAAAATTTCCGAACAGTTCCTAATTTTAGAAAATTAAAATACAAAATTTCAAACCAATTTTCATTACTCAATTATTTATGATCTCTACTTATATTGCCAACTCTACTCAACTGATCATGTAGAAATGCCTCAAAATTCTGTTCTAATATACTGTTTCAATAAACGGTTTTTGTTAAATATTTTTTCTTTCTCATATATGTAGGAAATACAACTGGAGATGATTAGACGAGCTTTAGCGAGGATTCAATTTGACATACTTGAATAAATTGGTGTTCGTTTTTATGTTTCAAACGGTCAAACGGCTACAGCTATAAACTTCAAACTTTTTTTCATGATGGTTCCTCATCTAACTTTGATCTGTATAGTTTTGTGGCATTATCGGGTGGTAACTTTTTTTTTATGAATTTCAGAAATTTCAAAATACCCATTAGAATAACACAGCGGAAAAAAATATTTTCCAAAAAAATGAAATTTTGCGTGAAGTTGAATTACATTTTGATACAAATTTCTGGAAATTCTCAGCTTGATCGAGTCAGCCATTTTGAAGAAAAATCATAAAATGTGCTAAATTGGTACCACTCGAAGCAGTTCTTAACCATTTTTACCCATACTATTACTATCCGCTCGTCTAACAACGCACATATGGCGTTATCCTAGTAAATATAATGAAACTATTGCTTATACAAAAAGTCTACTCATTTGAAATTCTTTCGTGTGCAAATCGTTACCAACAATAGTTCTAAGATTATTATAAGAGATACATTATTATAAGATATTCTCTAATATCTTATATCTATACGTTCCTAAGAAGTTACAGTCAGGACTAGAGAATTATCCTTGGAGTCTCAATGGTATATACAATGGAAAAGTAATTTGAACTTACAGATCACGTCAACAATATTCCTTTCAATAATTCCATAAAAAACCATGAGACAATATTTCCTTTCAAGAAAAATGACACTTCATAGTTTTTTCTACTCTGTTGACATTATTTCTAGATGCATTCTATTAATTGTTTTTTTCAGCAAAAATAATCACATTCTCATTACTCATTGAGTTCTATTTGTCAAGCACTATTTCCGGTCTTGTTTGATTATATCCCCCCTTCCCACCTTCTTCCTTTCTTGTGGTTTAACCTCTCGTTACGGTTGACGTGATTCGGTTAAACACATCAGTCAGTTAGCTGTTAGTTCACGGTGGCAAACTCTTGGGTGTTTATATACTTTCGAGAAGGTGCAAGAGCAGAGTGTTGAAAGAGTGAGAGAGAGAGAGATAGAGAGCTAGAAAGAAAGTGACAGAGAAAGAGTAAGACCGCAAGTAACGCTATCCAAGACCAGTCATGAAGTCTTGAGCGTACGTTGCTTTGTTTGTACAGAGAAAAAGATCAAAGAAAGAAAGGAAGTAGGAAGGATAGGTTTTTAGTTCATGCAAATCTAATGAAAAGAACACAAATGTAAACACAGACGGTTTTTAAACAAAGTCAATGAATAATAGTAATTATTTGCGTAAGTCGTAACTTTTTTCTAAACAGAATGAGTATAAATTTGTAAGTTGTTTTCCTAAAGTTCTTTCAGCGCATGTACATGTAAAATTTGCATTGATAATATAGTCACCATTTTTAGTGGGCCTATACATCATATGCCTTCTTTATTCTCTGCCTATTATGTTACCCAAGTTTGATAACGAGTAGAAGAGCTTTAAACAAAATAACTAGAATGTAATTTTTATACAATTGAATGTATTTATCACAGCCTTCTTTATTAGAGAAGACATCACTATACTTATTATCAGAAAATAATGATCTGATTAAAGAAGGCCGTGGTATTTATTGTAGGAAGCTAACAGAAATAACCAAGGAGGTTAGATTACTAATAGGCTGGAGAGGGCTTCAATTGTTGGAGACTGAAGCTAAAAAATCTAGGTGGCTTATGAGTTTGAATTGTTGGCGGCCATCTTACGAGTGTGAATTCTAACTCCAAAAAGAATATTTTGTATGAAAATATTGTATATTTCACATAAAAAGACCTTGCTAAAGACAGTCACAATATGGCCACCAGGAAATAAATTGGCTTCACTTTCAACAATACAGAAAGAATCCAAGCCCTCTCCAGCCTATTAGTAATCTGACCGCCTTGGAAATAACGCGTTGGGAATTTTATATTTTAACTTAAACTTATAAAATTTTAGAATGGAAGAGAATATCATGGACTTTTGTTGCGACGAGTGTAGACTAAATACAGTGAAACGTATCAATTTAAAAAGTAATTCACTTCTTGTTTTTGAAATAAGTCTCATTGAATATAGGCCTATTACACATTAAACATATTCCAAGAAACAAATGAGATTATACATTCATTCCTAGACTGAAACTATCTATATGTAAAAGTATTTTGTTGTCAAAAAAAAAGTCGTTCTTGTACTTGGTATACCATGCAATTTGTTATAATACGACCACCACATATTTCGACTCGTAAAATGAAAACTAGAACTAAATGAACATGAAGCGCCAAGTAGAACCGTGACAATCTACGAAAAGCACATGAAAAACTGAAAAATATTTACCTTTTACCTTTCCATACATGAATACATACAATCCTTACAAATGGTATGTTTAAAGTAAAATGCATTTCGTCTGGACGAAAGCGAAAGAGGAGGTAAGTTGTGAACAGCTTTTGATAGATTGTTTTCAACTAAAAACTAAGCTGTTGTCACATAATACATCATTCACGTGAAGGTTCAGGTTTGAGATAAAAGGCAGAAAGTAACAATGCATTACCAACTATGACAGGTTTAGCTTCAAAAGACTAATGGAACTTCAGTTTTTATCTATACTGCTTGGTATAATGGCAGACGACACCGAAGACAGACACTATTTAGAGGATTTGCTTTTCATCTGTGGTATTAGTTTTAATACCTGAGATGAATTCAGCATCATCGGCCTGAAGAGCTAGCTACTTTTCATTTTTTTTATGTAACGACCCTACCAACAGTTATTCAGCTAGGTCATATGGGGGTACGAATGAGTGGACGAACGATACATGATTGAAATGATGAAGTGATGAAAGGTGAAAACGGATTTGTATCTCGTGTAGCTAGTTAATATCATATTATTCAAAATCTTCTCTTAAAATTAGTGTTTTACTAATTAGACGAGCTCTAGCGAGGATTCAATTTGACATGATGAAAAAAACTGGTGTTCGTTTTTATGTTTTTTGTTTGTTTGTTTGTTTATTTTTATGTTTTTTTGTCGGTTCTCCACAGGTCAAACGGCTACAGCTATCAACTTCAAACTGTTTTTCAATATGGTTCCTCATCTAACTTAGTTCTGTATAGTTTTGTGGCATTATCGGGTGGTAACTTTTTTTTTATGAATTTTAGAAATTTCAAAAATACCCATTAGAATAGCACAGCGGAAAAAAAGATAATATTTTTATGCTCCAAAAAAATGAAATTCCGCGTGAAGTTGAATTACATTTTGATACACATTTCTGGAAATTTTCAGCTTGATCGGGTCAGCCATTTTGAAGAAAAAACATAAAATGTGCTAAATTGGTACCACTCGAAGCAGTTTTTACCCATTTTTACCCATACTATTACTATCCGCTCGTCTAACAACGCATATATGGCGTTTTCCTAGTGGTATCAACATTGGAAGGAACACAAATTATCCAACGGCAACGGCAACCTTACAGCGGATTGACTATATGCCATTTAGCGATTCAATTCATTGAACTATCATTTAATTTGCAAAAACCCTGCAGTCTTTTGAATTCTATCATCATGCACCTTTTATACTAATGCATTTTATTATCATCCATTCGTTAATTCCCCCATTTTATATTCAATATGTGGCAAAGATCTTAAACAATTAAACAAAGAGGTAAAATGTTAAACTATTATTACAATAGAAAACACTTGTTTCCAGTGAACACAGAGCTCAATACATGAATACTAACTGTTCAAGTTTTGTCTGATCGCTAACCTGGCTGTCTAATGACTCTGCTCTGAACGTGTGCAAGAGAGAGGAGGGAGAGAGAGAGAGAGAGAGAGAGAGAGAGAGAGAGAGAGAGAGAGAGAGAGAGAGAGAGAGAGAGAGAGAGAGAGAGAGAGAGAGAGAGAGAGAGAGAGAGAGAGGAGAGAGAGAGAGAGAGAGAGAGAGAGAGAGAGAGAGAGAGAGAGAGAGAGAGAGAGAGAGAGGGGGGGAGAGAGAGAGAGAGAGAGAGAGAGAGAGAGAGAGAGAGAGAGTGAGAGAGAGAGAAAGAGAGAGAGAGAGAGGGAAGGAGGGGTTACTTCAACACCTCTCTTTGTTCACAGTTTAATGGTCAGAGTTTTATTGGAACTGCACTTTAAACTGCAGCGTGTAATGATAGCCGTTTCACCATTGACTTACACTACTAGAGTTCTATAGGGATAGGAAAGTCGACCTGTCAAACAAAGTCAGAATAAAGCTGAAATTAAATCGATTCCAGTTAGGTCGATACTTTACTCGGCACTTTAAGAACATATTGGAAGATAAAGGCACGACATTTTGTTTATTACTCATATAATTACAATTGTTCAAATGTGAATCAACTATCATGTAATATTCGTTGATTACAGATTTATCAATTCAAATACTATAATCATGAAGACTTGACGCAATTTTTGACGACGATTATAAATTGTCTGACTTTCATCTCACAACACATTATTAGTCAAGTATACTCCTTACTTGATAGTGTAGGGTACACAAAAGGAGCCTTGTAACTCCACTAAATTTTTGACTAACAATCTTTTATTTTGTTATTACATTCCATAAATAAGACTGTCATCAGGTAAGCTTCACTTGAATCTCTTTCAATATTCTCTAGTTATTAGTTATATGCGAATACTCCATGTGATATGCTATATTCTAGTTTTATAGTTCAATATTTAGTATAGTTATTACATATTAGATATTGATGTATTTTTCATATTATATCTATGTATCTGTCTATGTAAAAGCGGTTATATGTAAGAGAAGCCATTGGCTTAACTTCGCCGGATTAATAAAGATCTTTTATTATTATTATTATTATTATTATTATTATTATTATTATTATTATTATTAAGATTGACGACAGACAAGAAAATACAAATTACAATCGGGCGTACCCTGAAAGCGTTGTGCTTTGCATGCAACGGGTAACCCCTATAACATCGGAAAACTCAAAATTTAAGTTCGGACTCGGAAAGAACTCGATAGTGCCAACAACTTCAGAAAAACCTAGTTCAGTCTTCCTTTTGACAGTCATTGCAGAGTCTTCAGTCAGCGAAAAAAGCGAAAACCATATAATATAGTCACTTCGTTATGATTGGGAAACTGAATGCATTTTACGTGGGTGTGCTTATAGGGACAAATTGGAAAGCATCTGGTGGTGGGCCATCAACCAACATTTGTTAATCGAAATTTGAAAAAGCTAATTTTTCCTACATCGTTTGAAACTTGGAGGCCCTAATAAAATAATTCCCATCATTCGAAAGCGACCCTTAATTCTAATAATGCCCACAAACGAACTATTAGTTTCCTGTCTTGACAAACCAACTAAATGTTTTTTTTAAAAACAGTTCTTACTTTACGAGATGCATCGGAGTTGCATATCCCTGAGACCTGAGCACGTCGATCGTTTGGTATATCGTTTAAAATATCTGCTTTTACGAGTAGTTAAAGGTAAGGTCTGGTGAAGAAGGGGAAGATATATATATATATACATAGGAGATGGGCAATGAAGCGTATCACAAATACTGGATCTTGGAAACAATATTGTAATTGGTTTTGGCAACGTTTGTATTATAATAATAAACGTATTATGGTGGTATTGAACCGGAGTTAATGTATATAATATTGCAAGTGTTGGTTGGTTTCATACTTGTAACAACCGTACTTACGTATATTGGAGTGTTTATAGGTTTATTGTGTAAAACAAACAATAATGCAATAGCACTCAGGTTGTATTTGAAGCTTAGTGCATTTGAATTTGATAATAGGGATTTTGATACAGATGTATAATATTTGAGCCATTATCGAGGTAATTGCAGTAATGAGGCTCATTAGGAATGAATTAAGTACAATTAATTGGGAAAAGTGAATCAGTCACCAACGCAATTGAGACGTCATTCAAGAGGCCTGGGGTCGATTTTTCCCTCCGTGATTTTCCTCCGTTGATAAAGTGAAAACCAGGACGGTTCCTTGAGAGAGAAGCCTAGCAAGCCACAACCAATTACTTCTCACTGTTCCAAAAACCAATTAAAATAAAGGATAGAACTTCATTTTATCTTCACATTATCTCATTCATCATGCACAAACAAGGAACACCAATAGATCTGCATCATTATAGTATCTTTACTATATCAATGACTATAATTTAAGTGTGTTTTCATAATCAATAGTGATGAATGAATGAAGAATAATTCGCATAGAATTTTACGGAATTTGCAATGAATATTCCGAAAAATGTTCGATTAATTTGTTTGAAAATGTAAAACATTGATACATTCATCAAAAATTGATCACTTCATTTCCACCAATGAAGACGAAAAGTAACTATAGAGGGGAACTATCGAATGATTTCAGCCATTTCATGCACAAACAGGAACACCAATAGATCTGCATCATTATAGTATCTTTACTATATCAATGACTATAATTTAAGTGGTTTTTCATAATCAATAGAGATAAATGAATGAAGAATAATTCGCATAGAATTTTACGGAATTCACAATGAATATTCTGAAAAATGTTCGATTAATTTGTTTGAAAATGTAAAACATTGATACATTCATCAAAAAATGATCACTTCATTTCTACCAATGAAGACGAAAAGTAACTATAGAGGGGAACTATCGAATGATTTCAGCCATTTTCTCATCTTGTGGTGTATCACATTTCTTTTTTCTTTTCTTTTAATAACATCGAAACTTGATAAAAAATCATTGTTCCCCAATTAATGATATGGAAGATTAGATCGTTTGAACGGGGCACCACAAGGGCGATCTTACCACCCCAAACATACCCAAACATTCTAAATATAGAAACAAAGAAAGAAATTAATGCCATTCGACCTCCTCTTTGGTGCTCAACTGTCCATTTAAGCACGTATGATGCGAAATTGTAAGATCCGAGCTTCTCCCTCGAGGAAAAGAAGAATGTTTCTACAAATTTAAATAATTATACATCACAGCTGAAAAGAATTACAATAATAACCGCCCTCAGATATTATTCTTTTCCGGTGCCTATATTTTACAAATTCTCTAATCCTTTTGTGAAACAAACAACTATCGCTGCAGAGTGAAAAAAAGTTCTCGAAATCTGTTTAAAAGTGACTAGTTTGTGGTATGTGATGCTATAGCAAGCAAACAGTTGGTCCCAACAGACGTAAGGCAATATCACATGTATGCTTGTTCCATTCTACCGCGCAGCTTTTATTCAATATCTTCAGTCGAGAATAATATTGCATTGGGCATTCCAATCTCCCATATACGCAGTTTTATTGAAAAACCTACATGCTAGCAATCAGAGTCGACAGATGACAAATGGCCAGAGATCTGTTCTTATGCACTGCAAGTTCTCGCTGCAAAAGGTTCAAATAATGTCAAATAGATTCTTGGTGATAGATTTTGTCTCGTTTAAATGAGTTATTCACAATGTTTTCAAAATGAGTGTAATCGACGAATCAAAATCACTTTCTTATGGAAAAAAGTTTGTTAGAATTGCTTTGATATATATTTTGTGTGTGCCTCATTGATGACCAATCATTTTCAAAATTACCTCATACATTTTCACAATACAAAAAAAGTTATATATATTTTTTTCAGTGAAATTAGGTTCACTATTTTTGGGAAAAATTGGTTTGAAAAACTGAAAACGTCCACACAAAAAATCCTGTGATATAAGATTGACACACAAATTTGAATAATGTGACCAATTTTGTATTATAGTCTCGTAATAAGAGGCCTATTCCTGAGTGAAAACTTGTATGTGCATATCTGTACACACACAACGGTAGCTAGACAATTAACTAATAACTTTAAACGAACATATAGCTGTCAGAGGAAGTTATCAGATGGTCTTTAGCTTCAGACTCTTAGGGCTTTCTCTGTGTGAAATCAGTGTATTATTTTCAGGTCGGGTGGTGTAATTGATCACCATTACTAAACTTTGTGACCATAAGCTATAGGCCTACTTACCCAACTTGGAATTGTATAGCGTTTTAATTAAAATCAGTTGAAAAAAAAATTCATAAACATCCTTAAAAAAATCAATAAACATAATTCAGCAAGGAAAAAAGAAAAATCACAAAATTTAAAATAAAGTCACAGATTTTGAACATTAGATCCACATACATTTTCCACTTAAATATCTGAAATTTGAATATTGTACTCTAATATTTTACTTCTATTCTTTAATAATTTAGCTCACTATAGCTCTAGACTTATAAATTCTAACATTATCGTATTCCTACTACTCTCTTAGTCAATATTATTTTTGCAATATCTATTAGTCAATATATTTTAAGGTTTGGGTGGAAGACCACTATAAAAAGTGAACCCCGCCTACTTTGCACAATTATTGTATATATCCTTCATTATATTATATTTTATATCATAATGTTATTATATTATACAAAAATTGAACAAATAAAGACATTACATTACATTGATCAGATTCGGCATTGTGAGATTTTTTTCTTTTTTGTTCAATTCGTAGCTAGGTCTACCCAGTACTCTCGATCGTTCACCATAACGAACATGTTGCCAATACTTATACTGAATTACAATACTAAACTAATTTATTCGACTTTATTTCTTTGATTCCACTAAATAAACAGAAGTGTACTTATAATACAAGAAATAGTAATGGAGTAATAAAAATAATAATACATAGTAGAATATACTGATAAATAGTTGCTCTATGAGACATAAGTTACCAGAAGTACTTGACCCTAACTTACTAATATGACGTATACACATTTATTGCAAACAGAAATAATAACTAATTCTTGCCAGTTCTGAAATAGTGGTTTCCGGCTTCCGACTGGTCATATGTTTGAATAATGCATTCCATTTCTTTCTTAGCATCTCTGATTTCTTACGAAACACTCAATAACTTGCTCCTTGTCAAATAACCATTACAAATCACTGTACTTTATGAACATACCTCAATGACATTAAAAATTCTTGTGCTAATGACTCTGTATTCTTATTCTTATGTATCATAATTTTATATTAACATTAACAATGTATATACTATGTAAATATTACTCTGACGATACCCATACTTGTATTATGTACTAGTCAACGGGATGAAAATAAATACAATACAATACAATACAATACAATACCGGACTTGCCTCTGTGTATTTACTATTTAGTAGTATTACTATAGTATATAATACTAAGTACTATAGTATTACTATAGTGTTTCCCTCTACAAGATGGAAGAATAGTCAATATGCACGATCAATTGATTGTCTACTATAAAATATTTAATTTAATTAATTTAAAATTTGAATGTTCGTCTGATCTATTTGTGCTCTAAATGTATTTATATTGGGTTTAACGACGCACTCTACTGATGACTACGATATATTGGCGTCTATATAGAGTCGTGCGTCTTAACCGTAGGTTATATAATAAGATCTTTGCTCAAGTGTATATATTCTGACTAGCCCAAAATATGAATATTCTTATTTAGATTATATATATTCAGTTCTGCAGACCTAAGCTGCTGCGTACGCTCTGAGATCGACCTTGTTACTATATGTGGCTACCGGTGTCGATTTCATTGTTGAAACAATACTCTTTATTGTAGGATCATATAAGTCCTACTGACATATACTGGTTAGACTATAAAGCTATTATTTTTATTTTTAAATTCGACATTTTCAATTATCAGCATGGGAATATCTCTAACTGCAGTCAATTATTGCTGTATCACCATGGTTACCCAAGACATTTCTTTCGAACTTATACTCTCACGAGAAGGATGAATTACACGCATAAACGAAAGATTTTGTCTAGGCTAGATTTGTTTGTTATAAAGCCTTTTATGATGATATTGAATCAGCCTATGATTGTTCATTTTCGTTTGATTTTTTGGTAAAATCATCTAAACAATAACAGTAATGAGACAAAAATGAACAATCACTCTTACGTATAGTTACAATCACGTTCTTCCCTCAACGGAATGATGTATCACGTTTTCCTTGTCGTTGAGGCGACGCAAGCGGTTTAATATGCCAGAATTTGACGTGCAATTTCCAACTGAAGCTCATTGGAAAAACAAACTTAGATATTCATGAAAATAGTTGACTTGATTTACGATCTCATCTTCTCAAGAACAGGCTACAATAATTCCGTCAAACTTTTTCTCAACATTAGATATAGGCCAAGTTATTTCACAGCTTCTAAGAAAATGTTCTCAGAAATATGCTGACTTAATTGTTCGAGATAGAATTATTCTTGGCAAGATTCTGAATATGAAAAACTACGTTTAATTTAGTATGAATGATTCGAGGAATATACTCGACTATCTGTTGAACGTATTGAGGGGGGAAGGAGGGGGTGCGTGGTACCGTGAAATCTAGGGCAAACTAATGTTATATATCATGTATTCTTGATATTTTTTATTGATCATGTAGCAGCGTATTGGTAATATGAAAATAGCAAAATCTCAACAATAGTTGAATATTTTGTGTCGTGATATTCGCCTTTAAGATGTCCGAGAACATGCAATAGTCCTACACGACAATCAGAAAACATCTTTCTAACATATTTTCTTTACATAATGATAGATTTGTATTATGTAAATATTTGGATTTGTTCAAAAAATCGATTCCGGTAATTTCATTTCATTTCTTTTCTTTCATTGATTTTATTTATATGGATTTATATAATTATATAGCCATACTGTTGTGATAAAATCTATTGGCGTCGGATGAATGATCAGTGATGTGATGATATGAAGTTTTTCTGGTAATGAGAAGGACAATAAGAAGGAAGCGGTCGTTGCTTACATTATAGGAACCATCCCAGCAATTTATCTAGAGGCTTTAGTGGAAAAGGAAAATTAATAAAATCCTTTGGACGGTGGCGGGAATCGAAAACAATGCCCGATCTTCTCTCCACTTCCGGTCACATGGAGCAAGCGCGTTACCACTGAGCCACCAGTTCCGGTTTCTCTTGATTTTACTTTCATTGTTTTCATATATGTTTAAATCACTTGATACAGTTTTAAGAAGGCAATCAAAATATTGTGTACCTAAATAAATAGCTATCAAAAACTTTACAAAATTCCAATAATCATAAATATCGAAGAATATCATCTATAACTTATGCTAACTCGTCATAAACGTTACAAAACATTTATTTTATTTATTCCAACTATTTAATCTTCAAACTTATTATTATCACTTGTATTTTTGTTACAATAACGTTATTTTTTTTTAAAAATCGTCGACTCTTATAGCTAGATATAAGTTAATAATTTTACCTAAGTAATTTTTGTAATTCAATTGTAATTTTGTATAGATTATCAAGCTGGATCCTTGTGGTCAATCACATTTGAGTGAACAGCTGGCAATAAAATTGTTATTCTCTCTTTCGTATACTTACTTATGAAAGATGACCCTGATCAGTGCATTGAAAGTATTTTAAATGCATTTGTTTTTCTAGAAATGAAAATCATGTGTCATAGCTGTAAATACCTCAACAAGTGTCAATTTCTTAGTATGATTATAAACCTGTACAAATTGCTGAGAGCTGGGTGATGAGTGCAGAACTAGGATAGCCGTATAACCGGCACATGCAGCGTAGTGGTTAGCGCGCTCGCTTCATGTGATCCGGCAGGCGAGGGGAATTCCGAACCCAGTTCGATCCCCGCCGCCGACCAGCTTTACAGAGGTTTTTCATGGTTTCCCTCTATAGTATAGGCTGATGCCGGGATGCTTACTACAATATGTCGGCCATGACCGCTTCCGTCCCACTATCCTCCCCATTACCCAAGAACCTTCATCTCATCATCCCATCATCTCATTAATCATCCATCCGACGCCATTAGATCTCAGTTATCATAACAGTGCGTCGTTGAACCCATTATAATAATAATAATAGCCGTATTATGTGAAATATGTGTCGTGCGAAACGACTCGTAGCCTTTGGATTGCCGAGCTTGAGCGTCAGTTATTAAAACTGATATCCTCGATACGTCAATACATTTGAAATCTTACATTTCAATTACAAATTTATGTGGAATATTGTGAATAATCAAGATTAACCTTTCCGTTAAGCGTCAGCAAAAACGTTATCAAATTCAAAAAAATAACCGAGGGGTGAACAACTAAAAAAATCAGGTGTACATTTGAAAAAAAATCAAAAACATCACGCGAATAGAAAAAATCACGCGAATCCAAAAAAATCAAGCAAATCAGAAAAAATCACGCGAATGAAAAAAAATTACCCGAATCAAGGAAGAATCACGCGAATCAAGCAAGAATCACACGAATCAAAAAATCACACGAATCAAAAAAATCACATGAATAAAAAAAATCACCCGAATCAAGCAAGAATCACGCGAATAAAAAAAAATCACATGAATCAAGCAAGAATCACGCAAATAAAAAAAAATCACGCGAATCAAAAAAAATCACCCGAATCACGCAGGAATCACGCAAATAAAAAAAAATCACGCGAATCAAAAAAAATCCCACGAATCCAAAAAAATCACGCGAATCAAAAAAATCGAAAATCAAGTGTACAAAAAAGTATTAGTTGTTCACCCGTCGAAAATAACAAATGATTTACTATGTAGGCACAATTGTTTCAATATCAAGATGAGTGGATTCCGAGTGTATTTCATATTGATTTATATTTCATATTTGTTCGTTTATCATAAAACGAATGAGCTGCATTTGTCTAGACTAATGGTTAATTGAGAGTTCTATAAATATTAATAGAGGTTCGTTTTTTTAGATCCTAAATTGTTTCCGTGCTCCATAATCAAATAGAGAAACCCCCAGTATATATAACTCAGAATAGAATGGACTGATCTATGGACCGAAATTCATAGTCCATCAAATATAACTGTATTTATTCAGACCAACGAAAACAAGACAAACCCACAACGGAATGAAAATTTTAAAAAAATATTAAAAAAAAAAAATGAATTTAACAGAATTTCAGAATAATATTAGTCTATATTTGTTTTCAATTTTAGTCAATTCATTCCAATCCGTTGCTGGGATTTTTAATCAGATCGTATTGAAGCTTCCATTTCACACACTGTAAATAATCTGTCTTGAATTTATGTTCATATTTTTCGCTATAACTTACAGGTCGAACAAATTCACCAGTCAACTTGAAACTTTTCTGTACACTGGAGACATGGACATTGGACTTCTCAAGAGCAGAATAGATTGATATTGGTTTGAGCAAGATTGATTCAATACTTTTGTAATATTATAGAAAACTTGAAATATGAATTGAATTTGTTGAAATATTCAATTTTCAACTTTCATTCAATTCTAATGAAATCATAGCAAAATGCTAAAATTGTGTTATACATGTTTCCATCAAGTAAAATGAAATTTGATCCGCATGTTTTTAATAAAATTAATGTATTGAAAAAAGTATTGAGATTTACATTCGCTTGAGATATAAGGCATTGTCTAGACTCGATAGTTTCAAAATCGAGTGCTTTCGAGTGTATTTCATATATAATTATCTCGCTCATCGCACAATACATATACCTATGTTGCGTTTCAGTATTATTAGCATCTTATGAACTTGACTTATACCATGTAAAGCGTTTTCCTAGTTCATAATAATACTTATAATAAAAATAATTGCTCAATATTGTTTTATTAGTTTGTATTGCCAACTAATAACTTTGGCTCTTCCATAGATATTGTTGTATTTATAGTTTAATTCCTAGATGCCATGTATCACGCTAATGTATATAAGAATTGACCAAATATAAAATATAACCATTCCATAAATTATTATTTGAAGTTATAATAGTATCATTACCATACGGTTGCTGCAAGAAGGGTATTGGTGAGAGAGAAGCGCTGGAAGATTACCAGGAACGATAAGGATGTGTTTGAAAAAGTTATAGAAAGACCCAGTAAAATGATTGAGGAAATGGGATGGGAAAATTTGTCGAAACGAAGACAAATAGAAAGAATGTGCAATTTTGTTAGAGTCAAGAATGAATATACAGGATGGAATGATTTAAGCAATAGAATTGGAAAGGGATTACAGAGAAGTACAAGGGGGGGGGGGGGGGGGGGGGGTAAGAATGGAAATGGAAAAAGTGGATAGAGAAGTAGGTAAATATGGATTCATACAAAGAACGACGCGGGAATGGAATGAATTGGAAGAAGATATCAAGAACATAACGAAGATGGGTGATTTAAGAAGAGAGCTAAGAAAAAAATGAAGTATAATTATATCGAGTATGTTTGACTGTATAATTTCATTAGGTATAGTAACCATTACCACCTGTTTTATGAACAATCTGTAATGATTATTAAAATATAAATATATGTAAATATGTAAGAACTAACCCAAGCACTGAAAACCATCACTGACCTCTGACCTCTGACGACTTCTAATACCAAGTGTTGACAGGTTCACACCAGTTTTCAACTTTGCCATCTAGCCACAATCTGCCAGCTTTATCCCCTATTGGATCTACAATCTACCCTTACTCTATCCAGCCGGCGATATAACGTCGTATACAACACCGAGCACCGGCGCCCCACGTATACATACACAGGACGCCGGATTAGCACCACGTACACGTAATTGAAAACAATATGTGAAACAGTGAGTGTACAATGCATTAGTAACCTTAATACTACTATTTTTAATCATATTCATATGCTAATTTAAGTGTTATTATTCTTATTTCACGCGGAATTCTATTTCTTTTTCTTGCAAACAGTATTAAACTCATATTTATACTCATATATCATTTCTTTTAATGTACTGTACATGTATGTAACTTAATGTATGTGGTTGAGAATAAAATTATATTTTAAAAAAATATGTATATTTAGTGTTCAGTTTTGTTTTCTTTTTATACTACATTGTGCAGAAATTCCGAATTGTATGATGAAATAGAAAAAAATATTTTCTGTGAGAAGTAAGTAATACTTGTACCCGTTTTTTTAATAGACCGTTAAAAGTTAATCAACAGTTAACTTACTATTTCCTTTGGCTACCATGATTTATTTCATTAACTAATAGGTTGACTAGAGCAACGGACCATAGGGCGAAAATGGAATCGACATTGAAATAGGGCTATACTATATTCCAAGTTTTATTTATATGTGGAGTAAAAGATTTTCATTAGGACCTGGTTTATGCCCCGGTCTAGTCTTGTTCTTCCATTAGTCTTACATGTTCGACTACTACATGATAATAACATTAACTTTTATGTTCCTTTGTTAGCCTACAATAACATTAGACTATAACTATTTCATATATAATACATCCACCGGACTATTTACACTATAGTTTGACTTTTTATCACCGATCATTTAGAATAACACCGGAAATAAAGATAGGATGCTAATTCTGGGTTCTATTCGGAAACATTTTTTTTTGTTTGAGTCAGAATATGCAAATGATTATTATAGTCAGAATTGAAGTAAATGATCGCGAAACATTTTTACCTGAAGTAATGAAGATTAGGTGTGTATGTGATTTGTTACATTTTACAGCCTGTAAATAAAATCCTGTCTAGACTGAATTATTTCATTACATTCTACCAATTCATGTTTTTAATATTTCAGATTTAATATGAGTTAGCAGATTTCTTGCAATTGCTTCGTAATAAATCTCAGCTGGTTTCGTTTCAATTACCTTATTCTCGGCACAATAACTTATTACTACACTCCAATACACCTCCGAGTGATAATGGTGGTAGATAAGAAGACGAGTTTTTAATAATATCAAAATAGTTCCATCATGAAATTGTGAAAATATGAGCTCGACAATTTGTATTCTTCATTATTACACTGAAAAATTTCGTTGTGGAAATTAAAGTCATCAAAATGTATCGACTTAAATATAATTGACCAATTTTTCAAAAGTCGGACAAAATGCGAAAGTTCGCTGACGGTAATGTTGGGGTGCATTCGCCGGTGATTTTTCTGACTTGTGTCTTTTTTTATAACTTTTGAAAACGTCGGACAAAATGCGGATCTTCGTTGGCAGCAATATGGAGTTGCAACATATACACATACACACACACTCACACTCACATATATTTTAAATATATATATATAATATATATATATATATATATATATATATATATATATATATA
Organism: Brachyptera putata; assembly: GCA_907164805.1. NCBI lineage: Eukaryota > Metazoa > Arthropoda > Insecta > Plecoptera > Taeniopterygidae > Brachyptera > Brachyptera putata. Next base: position 6,455,988 of record OU015467.1, read on the forward strand.
TATATATATATATATATATTCATACAAATATATACATATTACGAAGTTACGAACACTGTTGAACAATATTTTAAATTCAACTTTATATACATGAAAGAGAATAGAACCCCAATTCCGCAGAGTCATAAGAGTTAGACTGGAATATTAGAATAATTATAATAGTTAGACTATAGTTAGACTAATTATAACATCAAACTAGTATATACAAACATCAGAGGAGTGTATTCCGAGACTGAGCGATAGAGAATTAATTTTCATGATGAGTTTGTTTTATACATAATAAAATATTACTCAATTACTTAGGTGTGTAAATGAATACCAGTGCCACAGTAAATCAGCAACTTTCCAGTCAAGAAAGAATACTTATGGACAAGATAATATTTCCTGTATTCATGAAGATTTACAATTAATTCTTATGAATTGTAATTGTTGTGAATTGAACGGGGCTGAAAGAATGAAAGTGAGAAATTAATGAGAAAATTTTTAGTTTTCATGATCAATTTATAGTCAATTTAAATGTTCAATTTCAATTTTGTCAGTAAAGTAATATATGAAATATTGCATATTCATTTTATATAATCAATTATGTAGAAATTATAGATTGATTATTTTCTCACTTGTAAAGAGCGTGTATACGTGGATGTTTTATAAATAGTCAATAAATAAAGATAATATATAAATAAAAAAATAATGAGATGAATTAATTAATAATTAATGTGTTTATATTCATAATGAGCTAAGTAATTGCTTAATTGATTGAATGATTGAATGAATGAATAAAGAAAGAGAGGACAAATAATAAATGGATAAATAGATAACAAAAAATGGATAAATAAATGAATAATCAAATACATTAAAAACTAACGAATAGAATACACATTCAATTTGGTAAAACATTGGTTCATTTAAAATACATAAATCTTTGAAAAAAAAATGACAAATAAACAAATAATCAAATACATTAAAAACAATTACTAATGAATAGAATACACATTTAATTCGGTAAAACATTGGTTTATTTAAAATACATATGTATCTACCTTAAATTACAACAACAAACTCATACAACCATCAGAAGATATACAGATCAATAAAATGTCATCCAATTGGAACTACTATTTTTCTTGAGCTTGTCATCTCTTCTTCTTGTTCCACTCCGTTTTGCTCGTCGATGTTCGCTCGGCGGCCAGTAGGGAAGCAAGTGATGAGTCGCGGCGCAGTGAATGGCGGCTCTCAGTTGGGGTCTTGCCGCCGACCCGACAACATCTCCGTGGAGATGTGTGCTCTCATCCGATACTAGCCCACGTACGTGAAATACATCGCGAGCAAACGTCAGAACTAAATAATGTGCACGTGTGCGACAAATACACAAATAAATTAGTAGTATTTCGTGTTGATATTTGAAAAATAACGTGTGGAAATATCGGGTAAATTTAGTTCTATTATGAATACATATTTACAGAGTTTTTTTAGAAGTAATAACTTTAAATAAAAATATATATGAATGATAAATTTTAGTTTGTCTTTATTATCTGTTCAAAATTAAATTGATGTCCATTACGAAATATGTTTTAACAATTGGATTTACTTTGTACTAGAAATAAAAGCATACTTGATTTTCATTTGAAACAAATAATCGTTTCTATTCATTATTCAATTATATATCTTTCATTTGATTATATATTGTATTATCATTCATTTAGATGAAAACATGTTTTAGATTCCCGAATCAGAAGTTTCCAACTTGTAAAAAAAACTCTGGAAAATGTGTTCCATGATACGTTTTTTTTCCAAGCTGCCATATTATTGTGGTTATATGGTGTGTGTTATTATTGTGAAGTTGTATTATACAAGTTTTGTGACAAAAGATCAAATATTGCCACTTCCATTCTCGGTGCCTTTGAAACAAAATGACGATTTTTTTCATTCAACAAACTACTAAACTTCAAACAACTATCAAAGGCAATAAATGTCTTCTATAAAAATCCAATTTAAATACGTTATTGGTATGACTTTTTGTAGCGTTCTTTCGACATGTGCTCAAAATGAATAATCTTAATGCAATCTGATCACGAACAAGTAATTAGAAACCTTAATTAATCAAACTGTCTAGACTAGCAGAAACAAGAAGTCAATAAAAAACAAATAAATACTATATTAAACCTAATTAAATAATAATTAACATAATTGTATGATTACAATATTTATGTGGAAGTTTACACTGAGAAAAAAAAATTCAATCACTTTCTTCTGAAGATACGAACGGATATGTATGACTTAGTTCTTATTTGAGACTGATTTGAGACGCTATTTTTAATTTTGGTATTTTTAAGACTTATACATAAAATTTAATTCAATACGTTTTCCTGAATTGACGCGTGTTGAGTGTGTGGAGATTCTCGCAGCTTATATGCCTAGTTGTAGTGTAGGCCTATATCGAGACGTTCAGAGAGATTCATAGCTTTATTCCAAATTAAAATGCTCACAGATTATCTCCTATTTCAATAAGTAATTTGTAATTAGTGATGAGCACATGCGAATAAGAGATGATAATATCAATATATATTATACAATCTTTTCAATAAGTATAGATTTCAACTTCACAGGTAACATTAGACGACAAGAGTTCATGTGAAATCATGAAATGTGAAATAGTTATGTGAAACAGTAGGTGTATTATAGACCTGTGTTACCACAGAATCAGAATATCGATGTCTTGTACCATTCAAAAGATACAACAAGAACCTGATATATGATATTCTCAAAACTGTTGAAACATCACCCTTGCATTTTTATGCAATGCATAGAATAAAACCTAATGTTAGGTTCAATAAGGTCTCACAAACTTGTTGGATTTCTTGACGAATAACATGTTCTGTTTATAAATAAGAAAATGCTATACATATTTACATCAAAAGAGGATCTTCAAAAATCAACTGAATGTGGAATCAGTTATTAATATTCATTGAAACCTCATGAAATCTAATTTAAACCCATTTTCAAACCATATTATTGAAACCGACACATGAATTTTATTAGAATTTTAAAACCAATCCGTCAATGTGTTCTTACAAACATTAGAGATTTTTTGGGGCTTATACATATTTCCATCTCTTTTGACCGTGTTTTTATGGGTAATTTCAAAACTTCAGTCATGGACTTACGAAAAGCTACTCGACAAATTGATACCAAAAACTGTACAGCTCAAAGTAAGTTTGACAATCAATAATTTTTAGAAAATTTTGAAAAATGAATTGGTCTTGCTTTGTAATTTTTAAGAAGGCACATAAAAAAACGAATAAACTGAGACAGAACCGATCTCGACCGAACGGATGTTTTCGCTATCGCTCATTCATGATCTTATTGGTCGTACTGAATGTAAAGCACTGCGCAACTCGTAAATTGGAACGACTTCATTATTTGAAGATACCGAACAACAATTGAGCATTGGTAATGCAAGTCGAGCGTCGCGACGCATTACAAGACGTATTGTCGCTCAGCTTGATGTATTTATGACAGACGTCGCAGCGACAGAAGTCACAGAAGCCAGTGTTAGGAGTGTCGCGTAGTCGGTAATACAGTCAGTCTAGACAAAACAACTGAAATCAAACGTTTATATTATATTGTATTAATTCAACATCTTTTTAATAGCTCTTTTAACTTTCAATAAAGCTTTCCGATGTTATCGTTTTTTTATTGCACTTGTCTGTCAAACTGTGGTTCGTTTTAAAAGCTCGTTAAATCGTAGTGTTTAAATGTATTTTAAAACATTCGAAAATAAAGTTTAATTGTTTATATTCGATGTAAAAATGTGTTTATTATCTATCTATACTGTAAATCACCGCGGAAGTGTTTAAATCTAGACGCATTTAAAGATAATAAACCCAGAATTGTTTTTGTCACCTGTTATTGAACTTAGTATCGTGTGTAATCATTCTTTAACAGCTGATTATATTAACATATATTTCCATACATTTACAGGTTTTATATCTTCGTAAATGTTTTGCTCAACACCCGCGCGCTTTTACTTTTCTCTTTTAAATAAGTCTAGATATGTTTTAACTTTGAAAGTTCTAAGTTCAAGTTAAACTTGAGAAGTTTCTTAACTGATACAGAGGCTACATAGAGTGAATAATTAAATTATCTTTAAACTGACTGGGCTGTATCTATGGTATAAAATGTGGCAAGAGTTTTATGACTGGTTTGGAAACTTGGTTTGGTTTCTGATAACGCGATGCGTTTGTCATGTTTTTTAGTGCGTGAAATGCGTGATAATCTTCTATGACACGTGGCGATCACGACCGTGCGTCTCCAGTATATAGTAAAGTATTTGCGGTTGGGAGTTTTCAACTATCAACTTTTATGCGTGTAGAAACGCACTGGAGTCTTTTTAACGAGATATTAGCTCATGATGATAAGTTTTTAACCGTAGAAAATATCAAAATTCGCATTTGGCATGAAATAGACATAGATCTTCGTTCAGTACCAATTGAACAATATTATTTCATTTGTTGTTTGTGCCCAAGAACGTTTCAGGCTTCCAAATATAAACTAAGTTACAATATTATATAAAATATAATATAATACTATAAACTAAGTAACAATATTATATAAAATATAATATAATACTATAGGAATGGACATATATTATAGAAAAAAAAAACATGAACATAAACACGTCAGTTCGAACGAATAGATCAAATATGAACGAGTTACAATATATTCATGAGACTAATTAATTAAATAGTTGGATTTAGGCTCTTCAGTTTACTCTTTTCTTATCTGAATTCTTCTATTTTGAGAACTTTTTACTTTAAAAAAAAAAACGTTTTTCATGGTTGTCACGAATCGTTAGATTCAAACTCGATGTAGCAATTATAGTTTTTTACAGTCATTATCTATAAGTGTTTTTTATTTACTGTAAATCGGAAAGAAGCTATTCATTTAAACTCGAAAAAACACATAGTCCACATACATTTCGTTTATTTTTATTCTTATACCTTTTCTGCATTCAAATATATTTGTCATGGTGGCCCACTAAATGAAATATATGTCTGAAAGAAAACGACGATATATTCTGTGATATAATGATATACGATATATTACAATGTAGGCCCACGACAAATCCATCAACTATGTTTGATTAGATTCAATGACGAATATTATTCTCAATGAACAATATTGTCAAATATAAACGTATTATTCTATCATTATTACTTTAGTCACTCTACTTACTAACAATTAATACTTACTAAGTATTGATTAAGTTTACTCATTACCTACTTACTACTCATTCAGTTATTATTACTTAGTAATTTCATACTTTTTACTCCACTGCGTTTAATTCTATTCGTTACACATTACAGTGTTTACATAATATACCTTACACTTATCTATAGGCCTACTTTAGTGTTTTGACCTATGAAACCTATCAATTGGCTTGCCTATAGCTACCGTGTGTTCCAGTCAAGAAGAGGAAATTGTTCCAAGTTGTTTATTTTGCCACATGTTTCGTGTGTAGCCTACTCGGGAGGTTTTAATGCACGCTTGCACTTACCTTTACAACGTGTGATCTGAGAACAAAACAACGGAGTGTAGATTGAGAGGACGAGTTATCGATGTTTTAAGATTTATTCACTTGACTTCTTGAAGGCTTTTTCTAGACTCAAGCTGTTGACCTGAGAGAGTGAGACAATACTAGTCTAGGAATAGGAGCAAGGACTAAGACTATAAGACTAGGATTACGAGTAGTCGACTATTAGGATTAGGATTAGGACTGGAACTGGGACTAGGAATAGAATTGCGACTACTAGGAGGACTGGAGGTGGTACTCCAGGAGGATTACGACTAGTCGAATAGGATTATGATTAGGACTGGGACTGGAACTAGGAATAGAATTGCGAATACTAGGACTAGGACTGAAAGTGGGACTAGAATTAGGATTGCGAAGACAAGGACTAGAACTAGGACTGCAGCTGGGACTAGGATTAAGACTATAATACTAGGATGACGACTACTCGACTAGGATTAGGACTAGGACTGGAAGTGGGACTGGAATTAGGATTGCGACTACTAGGACTAGAGCTAGAACTAGGACTGGAGCTGGAACTAGATTTACGACTAGTCGACTAGGATTAGGACTGGAAGTGGGACTAGAACTAGGATTGCGAATACAAGGAATAGAACTAGGACTGCAGCTGGGACTAGGATTAAGACTATAATACTAGGATTACGACTAGTCGAGTAGAGTTAGGATTAGGACTGGAACTGGGACTAGAACTAGGATTACGACGACTAGGACTATAAATATAACTATAGGATTAGAGGTGGGATTATAACTACGATTAAGGCTGGGGCGACTAGAACTAGGGCTATAGAAAGGAATCTTCTATACCGCGGCAAAAACATTATTTTCAAATTGAATCCTGATTTAAGTAATTGACTTTGGAATCGAAAAAGGACGGGGAAGGGGGATGAGTAAAGGGTGGCATGTAGGAAGTAAAGAATTTGACAAGAGATTCACGGAGACTTATTTATCAATCATTGTAGGAACTTTCCAAAGTTTTCCAGAAAAACAAATAACATCATTTATAAGAAGTTAAACACGTAAAACATAACTTTTTTTTGAGAATTTCTGAATGTATTCTGAGAAGTCAACATTCCTAAATTGGTAATAAGGTGAATGAATTCAACATTGAAAACTGTGAACTGAAATCTTTCGAGTTAATTGTATAATTAATATGTTTTGACGTTATTTTGAAGGAACGTACTTTAGATGACATAAATCATTGTAACTGGCTCCATTCCAGAGTGTATATATTTTATAATTGCCAGTTGGACACTTATAGAAGAATAGCTTAATCGTCTTCTTTATCAGAATATTGAACGCTTCTTTAACGTAATTTCCCATTGATGAATGGAATGTCGTTTAAGCGTTATATTTTAATCCCACAGGTTAGTGGTTTGAAACTAAAAAATAGAATAAGACTTACAAAAAATGTAAATTCCCTTCATTGACCGTGAACACTTCGACCATCTTATATCGTCTCAACCACTCTACAATCTTGTACGAATAAGTCTTCTGACTATCACAAAATTTACCTCTATGTTCATGATTTTCTGTCGTTGTACAACAGTCAAGACGTTTTGTATAGTAATAATTATAATAATAATAATAATATTCATTGATCTCAATTGATTACAAAGTAATGTAAGACATGTCAGTTAAAAAATAGTTTTACATAAATGAAAATGGATAGATAAATATACATAATCATAAAATAATATACATTTGATCATATTTTTGTATCAGCAAATTCATATGATCTATTGATACTCGGACTCACCCAAATTATACAACAATATATCACGTGTGAAAAAATCCATCCAAAATAATATCGCGACAAAAAGTCAAATATTCCCATACTTTTTGTACTTGCATGCTTCTATAAATAAGTTGAACCTTTCTGATAGAATAATCCGGAATAATCAAACAGTTAGTTGAAAATAAAGCAATATCGAAACTTCGAATATTTCAAATCCATTTCGAAACTATTTCGATTACCCCATCTCACACATACAACATTTGTACATAATACAACACACCCACACACCCACATATATATATATATATATATATATATATATATATATATATATATATATATGTGTGTGTGTGTGTGTGTGGAAAACTTATATTCGTTTTGCCCTCCTCATATAGCTGATCTTCTAGCATCTTTTCGTCACAAATACTTGATACAAATAATGTAGTATAACACAACTATTGATTATCTTTTCATAGCTGAGAAAAAAACATTTCCGGTCTCGATGAAGAATATCGTGTATTACTGTCGATGAAATTATTATGGCAATAACATTTATTGAAACAATGTACGACAATATCAATATAAATAACCTCATACCAACTGATGAGAAAAAACTACCAAGAAGATATCGAACATTATGAATTAAAATAGCAATAGTGGTTTGCGTGTTCGCGTCTCGTGGTATGAAGTGGTGCACTTGTTGCATTTAATGAATGCGTTCTTCTATTGAACCAAGCTCGCATCCCATTTATTAAAAGTTGAGCTTTGAAAGCAGTTTGAGTACGCAAAGCGCAAAACTTCTTGTATACTTGTGACGTACTGGATGAAAGAAAAACCAATACAAATTTCAAGATTAGTAATATTTATTTGTGGAAGAATCTGTGTTTGAAATGTTCAGGAAAATATTCCAGTAGTGGTATTATTACAGTGCATAAGAAGCATTTCATTGCTGCGTTCAAGAGATACAGATAATTTTTGTAATATGTGTTGAAGATAGAGAGAGAGAGGGGGAGGGAGATATAGAGAGGGATACGATTTCACAAAGAAAACTGATGAATGTTTGGTTTTAAAGTGAAGAAGATCTGCAAATGTGACGTCAATTGTTTCTAGATAAAACCACCACCTTTATATAATGCACTGAACACGAAGAAACCGTAAAACATTTCATGGTACTCGTAAAGTAGGATCGTAAATGTAAACAGTATTAAAAGGAAGTTGAGAAAATCTGGAAATCTCTTCCAGAATAAAAGTGAAATAAGTTTATGTTGTAGAAATACTTATTTTAATCCTCACATAAATCTCACACTGTGTTATTACTTTATAGACACAAGATAAGAACAAAGTTCAGTTCAATATTTATCGACAGGACTTGAGACAGGACTTGAGTACTTTTCCAGGAGAAAACTCCAGAATTCCTCACTATAATTTGAACTAGTTCCAGTTACCTTAACTGACCATCTTGAAAGTAATGACTTCTACTATCAATCTAGAAATATCCAAGATATATAAAGGTGTTTCAAAGTAAATAACTCATCTTCAAGACTACAGTTACCAACATTCAACACTTATGATTTCCGCCCTCGCCACCGTCGTCGACAACACCACCCTCTCCTACTTCTACAATCAGTTCAACTTCTCCGTCCCCGAGAATATCTCCGGAGGCGGTCTAGATGGTCCTGTGTTCCCCAGCTACATCCGCACGGCCTCCATGATCATCTGCATCTTGATCATGGTGGTCGGTGTTATCGGCAACGTGATGGTACCTCTTGTCATCCTCAAGGCCAAAGACATGAGGAACAGCACGAACATCTTCCTGATCAACTTGAGTCTGGCGGATCTTCTGGTACTCCTCGTCTGCACGCCGACAGTCCTGGTGGAAGTCAACTCGAGGCCGGAAACTTGGGTGCTGGGACAGGAGATGTGTGAGTACATTATCAATCTAGTTCAACTCTAGG
>OU015467.1:6465767-6525165 GCA_907164805.1 Brachyptera putata
TCAATGAACAAGTGGGACTATTTGACATGAATATTATCCAAAAAATGTGAGAAATTGAAATATCCTGGTTTTCAATGTTAACTTATTTCTGTTTCCTTCTGGTAAGGGTCTTGTTTCTGGTAGGAGTAAGGAAAGAAAGAAGGGAAAATCATGCATGAAGTAACTAGAAAGCTAATATCATCTGCGAATAGGTATATTCTTCAATTAAAAACAGCTGTGCAATTGATCAGATTATAAAGTGAATAATACAATGATACATTGATGGTTCTTTCTAACAAAAACCTTTCCAGTCTCCTCTTCGATACATAAGATGACATTCCCTTCGAAAACATTCTGTGACATTAATTAAATCAATCCGAAATTAAATTATTCACGATTTTCTTGAAAGAGGACTCAAGGATTGAATACATACAAATACTAATACGTATCTTATTCAACTAACGAAATTGGCATTTTATTATATTTTTTGGTTTTTATAATCTGATTCTCATATTTCATGTAATTTGAATGTCCAGCATGCCTCTTGTACAGTAACAAAAAGCACTTTTAAAGTCTAAACACATGTATTCCGAAAGATCACAATGTTCATACGAGTGTATGGTGGAGGGGGGGGGGGGGAGGGTTGTAAACAATGTGGTGGTGCATCAATGCATTCTTCGCAACTAGGTCCTGATCCTGTATCCAAACATTTCTCATGAGAAAATGTTTTTAATGAAACTTGTGACGAGTTGAACACGTGTCGACTGGTTTACAATGTGTCCAACACGTCATGATGGTTTAAAGCCTTTAATTATTACACCCGAGCTTTTTTAATTAAACACTGGTTCTAAATGAATTAAAATTTAGTCTAGCGTACGCATGTTGGCTTTGCAAGAAAACAAGCTTTATACATGAGTCGATGATGAGTGATATAATCTGGTTATGAAATAAGTGTGATTGACAGTATAAAACAAGGCATAACTGAGGAAAACTTGATGGAGTTTGTGTGAAGAGAATGAGGGAGAAACATCTTGTCATTATATCAATTTTATGCGTTTGGGAATAATTTCAATAGAACGGAGATTTCAAACTTCCAACTTTGGTCTACGAATTGTTATTCTCATACAATATTGAACTGCGCAAATTATTATCAAAATAAACATATGAATTGAAGTTGTTATTTTGATCATATCAATAATATTTTGAGAAGTAACATATTATTGAAATATAAGTTAAGCATACCATTAAAAATACAGTAGCAACGCAGAACACTAAACTACTCCAGTACAATAACGAATCCTAGAAGAGTGGTATTTAATGTTGATTCACTTATGTGCTCAAAACAGCAGCTTATTCATTCCACTTGACATATTTTTCAATTGTATACCTGTTATTCAGTTACATACTAGGCAAACGCAGGATGTGCGTTGTACGATGAGCGAGATGTCTATATGAAGTTTAATCGAAAACTCTACAAACCTTGGTCATTTGAAATGAACTTCATCCGATGTCAATGAATCTAGAAAGCCGTGACTTCGACAATGCAACATTTTTCCACTAATATTTCTATCTTTCCGATGAATAAAATACATTTATTATATTATTTTCTCCAAAACCGCTGGTCCGAATATCAAACCAAATTTGTATTCATGTATATTATTCTTATGTTCACATTTGTGGAAAATTTGAATCATATTGAAGAGATTTAATTTTTCAATTTTTTCCGCTCAGCCAAATCTTATGGGGTTTTTAGAAACTTCTGAATGATGTATTTCAAAAAATGGTCCAACCGATTAGACCTCAAAACTATACAGTTCTAAGTTGGATAAGTTTGCATATAAAAAAATAGTTTCATGTCTGCGACCTGTGCAGTGCTTACAAAAAAAAACGCACAGACAAAGTTCCGTGAAAATCTTCGCTACGCTCATCTAATTAGCAGGGTATTAGTTTTCTAGTTTATAGACAACATTTTGCTAACCTAAGTACAGAGAGTTAATGCTTAGTGACATGGATAATATTTGAAGTTGTCGATACCTTAGTCGATTAGTTGTCGATATACCTCTTCAGTTTCAGCCAACCAAAACATCCGTGCAACAATGCTGTGTATTTATGCGGTACCAAGTACTGCCATATAAATAAGGGCGTAACTAAGTTCCAACTTATCAATTGTTCGAACGAGGAACTTCCAATACCGTGTTTGCAGAGAGAACCAATGCATACAATATCTGAAATTAATAAACTTTACAATAGTAAGAAGTTTGCCACCCACTCCAATCGTGAGCGGTAAATCATGCATGCATGTATTGCGTTGCATGCCTGGCCGGGATAATAATGTTCCGGCATGAGAGGTCTGAAAATAGGATTGCCTTTTAAGGATAAGGCGTGAAATGTGATACTAGCTAAGCGTAAATACCTGTATACTTTTTTTGCATGTTTCAAATCAATTTACTCGATCGGTACAGCAGAACATCTCTACAATTTGTATGAAAATATAATAATGTAAATATTATTTTCACATTCTCAATAAACAACAAAATAATTTTGGAATATAGTAATGATGGTCCGAATCTTATTATTAAATCATCAAAGAAAATTGAACCATGATTATATTTGGTTATTTTTGTGCACTCATACGAACAATTGTTTTCTAAATGGAGCAATTTTGGAATATTAAATTACATCCCATGTTCTGGTAAAAGCATATCACAATATCATCATTTCTGTATAGTTACCTTTTATGGTTATGGATGCAAATATCATATTTTTCTCAACTGGTATTGAATTCCGATCTTTTAAATAAACGATGATTCTATTTTTCATTTATTTATATTTTTCACTTTTCATTGTCAAGCTTAAGATTTTTGTTTTTGAATCTGGTTCATTTGAATTAAATTCAGTCTACATCTCGCGTGAAACATTTGACTGTATAATGCTGGTTATTTTACATTATTATTCATTATCCAACTTGTTCGTTCTAAAAGGTCGATTAGTAGGTATTTGAGCTGAGTAGATTCATCAAGGAAGTGGCTATATGTAAACCACGTGTAAACCTTTCTATTACGTCACATTGTCATTGAGTGATAACATTTCAGCCACTCATTTACACTTTTGATTAGAAGACCCGTATTTTATATACGTTGTTATAAGAGCGTAAACGATTACTCATTTTCACGTGGCTGTATACTGAAAAGCTGTTCTTTTGTGTCAGGTTTTGTGGGGGGCTTCAAGAGGTCGAAGAGGTGAAACCGAGAGAACTAATCAACTACAACATTACGTTTAACATTATACCTGGACCAGAATAGAGGCTGTACACTTTGTGTGCAAAATCAGATCGTCCACTTCACAGATTTTTTTTTTATGCTGCTTTAACGAACCCACCAACAGCTAGGTTATACGGGGGTACGAATGAGCGGGTGATAATGAAACGATGAAGTGATGATAGGTGAAAGGACGTTTACAAAAATCCATGCCTTATGCGGGACTCGAACCCACGCCCAACGGTAACTTCAGTTACTACCGTTAGCGATAATTGACTTGGCCACCGGGGCGGCGCAAAATCTGCATTCAGTCAATCAGTCGTTTAATGAAGACATAGTTAGATGTGTTCGAGTGAGGATTTCCATTCGGTCCAAATTATCTTTTCACTCTGTTTGTTTTTGTCATTGTGCGTTCTCCGCAGTAACAGTTCGCAAGTCAATACCCATCTTCATGAAACCTTATCTTGCAGTATTACTTGTTTTTTAACTTCGTATAGTTTAGACAATAATCGATCAGGTAGATTTTAAGAATTTCATAATTAAAATTTTGAAAATACCCATGAGATACCAAAGTATACCATAGTGATAAAGAGTGGACGCCCCAAAGTTTTATCCTCCAATATTAGGATTCTAAATGATTGAGGATGATTTTTTTATGTTCAAAATACTAGGAAAACGCGTTATGTGTTTCCGCGTTGATGGATGAGCTAATAAGAATGAAACTGAATTATTTCAAAAAGTTAAATCAAGTTGATGTTCTGACGGCATTCAAATTAAAAATTAATGTTTTCATTCGGTTGATTTATTTCGTAGACTATTCTCATCATGAAGGAAATATTAGATGCAATCTAAGATACAATATATACACCTTGAGATCCAATTATATTCATTACTCATTCTAAATAATATCTTTGATAATAAAGAAGGCTTTGTTTTAATAGTTCTTCAATAATTGGTGACACTTGTTGCTTGGATTTAATTGGTTTTCTTAATAGCTTTGAATGATGTATAAAAATGTCATTAAATCATTTTTTATATCTAAACGACTGATTGGATTCCAGTGAAAGTTTGGAATCATGTGTATCATTATTATATTGAAATTCGGTGAAAATTTTAATTTTTTTGAAGGACATTTTTTGTACGGAAATTTTTCTCCGGCTTATTCTTATGGGTAATTTGGAAAATGGAAAATTAGTTTTCTCAGAAGTGGTGCAATCGATTGCGCATAAAAATCAATGAGATTCAATCCAGATGATGACACTTGGGCTTGCCAAGTTTCAATTGAATTTGAATTTTCGTTTGACCTGTAGAGCGCGAACAAAAAAAAAAAAAAAAAAAAAAAAAAAAAAAAAACATGTACATTTTTTTCGGGTCAAGTGTAATTGAGTCTTCGCTTCGCTCATCCAATAATTTTTCACGGTGGATTTTGTCAACAATAATTGAACCGCTCATCTCACAACGCATATGTTGCGTTTCCCGAGTATGTATATTCACCATGTCCAACTTGAGCTATAGTACCATATAGTCGTACATGTAGCAATCTGTTAATTATCATTGTTTGTTCAACGACCCCATCAACAACTAGATTATTGGGGGGTACGAATAAGCAGGTGATATTGGAACTATAAAGTAATGATAACTGAATAATGTTTACACAAACTCAAGCCTTATGGATGATTCGAACCCACGTCCAGCGGTGTCTTCAGTCTTAGTTGCCTGAGCTACGGAAAGGGGTTATAAAACATTCTTCAAGTTAATTGTTTAATATATACTAGTCGATTAGTTCAAGTGCTTAATTCATACTGCTACCGGAATACAGTAGAGTTGTATATAGCTTCTATAACAGCTCTTCATATACTGTAATTGTATACACCAAGCTGTGGCTAAAGCCGTTAAAAACCTAAATGCAATTACACATTACACGTCCGCTCTAGCTTCTGGCATTTCTATGTTTATACGTTTATAAATATTTTAATGTGTTTGCATCGTTGGACCAAAGTGAAAACCCTGTCTAGTTCTTGGAATAAATGTGTGCTAGAACAATATTCACAGTTATAGTGACGTAATAATTCCTCAAGTTGAAAGTTCATGTACGTGGGAATTTAATTATCTTGCTAATTATATTTAACAAGTGAAAATATTTCGCGAGAATTTTTTTCAAAAGTGGAACGATGAGTTATTAGTTGCAGTTGTGTCCACTCGATCGCTGATTGTACGGTGGGAAATACTCGTTCGTATCATTAGACCAAGTTCATTTCACAATATGATATATATAAGGAGATTAGCTCTCCTACATGGTGACATTCTGAGACCTCTTGTAAGCTTAAGTCTTGAGCTATAATTCACTATTGATATCATAGCTTTTAGAGCATGATGAACTTCATTGTTTAGGTACTCAGGTATTCTTATTTTAAATTCCTTTCACGAAGTGGCTTTATACTCAAATTACCCTAATGGACACGTCTATTATAACCATCGGGTTCACGTTTTTTTTTTTATGTTGCTTAACGACCCCACCAACAGTTAGGTTATACGGGGGTAAGAATGAGCGGATGATAATGAAACGATGAAGTGATGATAGGTGAAAGGACGTTCACAAAAACCCATGCCTTATGTGGGACTCGAACCCACGCCCTACGGTGATTTCAGTTACTACCGCTAGCGATAATTGACTTGGCCAAGCCGGACTTGTCCGGTTCACGTTGCATTAGGTTAATTTTTAGATTGTATTGAAACAGTTTATGTTGGGATGATTAGGTTGCTTAGGTTCGTAAGATTATACTAGGAAAACGCCATATATGGTTAGACGAGCGGATAATAATAGTTTGGGTAAAAATGGGTGAAAACTGCTTCGAGTGGTACCAATTTAGCACATTTTATGTTTTATCTCCAAAATGGCTGATCCGATCGAGCTGAAAATTCCCAGAAATGTGTATCAAAATCAACTTCAGGTAAAATTTCATTTTTTTGGAAAATATTTCCTTTCTTTTGGCGCTGTGTTATTCTAATGGGTATTTGTGAAATTTCTAAAATTCATGAAAAATAAGTTACCACCCGATAATGCTACAAAACTATACAGATTCAAGTCAGATGAGGAACCATATTTTAAAAAAAGTTCGAAGTTGATAGCTGTAGCCTTTTGACCTGTGGAGAACCAACAAAAAAACATAAAAACGAACACCAATTTTCTTCAGTATGTCAAATTGAATCCTCGCTAAAGCTCGTTTAATTATTTTGAGTTGTGAGCTAGGAGTGTGTAGTTAATGAGCGACACCAACAACAACGCCTGCCTCAGGTATAGCTGCAAATAAGGATTGCATTCCTTTCTAAGTTACACATCCATTTCTATTGAAGTTTATTATTCCACTATTTTGAATAATGCATGATGTATAATGCGCCAATCTATAATACCGATACAAAGACGACGTGGTGATGTTTCAATTAGATGAGCGGAACGAGAATTTCATTTCAAATGCTGAGAAAAAACGTGTTACAGGTATTCTTCACCGCTTGTGATTCATTCAACAAGTGAATATGAACACACTGAAAGTTACGTAAACCGATTGGCTATTTCAGAATTGCACTAGATGTTGATAAAATGTTGAAGTTGATTGATGGGTTTCCGGTTTGATACGTCGATCGACAGGAAACAGAAACGCATCTAAGAATATGTTGTGATTACTAGGAAAACGCCATATATGCGTTGTTAGACGAGCTAATAGTAATAGTATGGGTGAAAATGGGTAAAAACTGCTTCGAGTGGTACCAATTTAGCACATTTTATGTTTTTTTTCAAAAATGGCTGACCCGATCAAGCTGAAATTTTTTAGAAATGTGTATCAAAATGTAATCCAACTTCACGCAAAATTTATTTTTTTGGAAAATAAAAATATTTCCGCTGTATTATTCTAATGGGTATTTTTGAAAATTCTAAAATTAATAAAAAAAATTTACCACCCGATAATGCCACAAAACTATACAGATCTAAGTTAGATGAGGAACCATATTAAAAAAAAAGTTTGAAGTTCATAGCTGCAGCCGTTTGGCCTGTGGAGAACCGACAAAAAAAAAAAAAAAACACAAAAAACATAAAAACGAACACCAATTTTTTCAGTATGTCAAATAGAATCCTCGCTAAAGCTCGTCTAATGATACAACGTATAACCGAAAGAATAAGTATCTTACCATCTGAACAGTGTTAAATAGTGTGGATGGATTACGTGGTTCCAAAAGAACTACCGCTCGTGAGTGTTACTAATAGGAGAGACGGTAGATCGTGATAGTTAACAACTGACTGTGCTACTTTATATCTTGGGACCTCATTTCCTTGTTAATTCGCTGTTTATTGTAGCCTGAACAAATTAGTTTTGACGTTTATTTCGAGTAGGCCTACTATAATACAGATATACAGAGCTGAATTGGGCAAATTTTTGAAAATTGCTCGACATTATTTAAAGACATAGGCCTAATGAAGTATAATTTCACAAACTACATTGACAGACTCCAACATTTTTGTTGTTCTTGACTTTTTGAAAACTTCGAAAATAATCTACATAATTATATTTTTCACACAAACATGTGGCATTTGTTAATTCAGATATTTATTATGTTCGAAAACCAGGGAAACTAAACTTTTTTCAGTAATCTCTCAACTTTTGTGAAAAATGTTGGAATATAATATCTTTATAACAATTTAATTAGTGTGTAAAATCTTTATTACGATCTCTGCCCATACTTGGGTTGCCGATTAGACACAGAATAACAAAACAAGATAACAAAATATATATAAACACAGATTATGAAATAAAAGAATGGATAATGATTTAAAAAACAATTGAATAATGAAGTTATGAGAAAGAAAATATTAGTAATTAAAACTAAAACATTTCAAACACTGAAAAAAAAACGGTAATGGTATATAAAAAATATATAAAAAATATAACTTCAAGGCTTTGAAATGTAGAATTCATTGAAATTCCTCATAAAAAGCTCAGAAGCCGAATCTCTAGAGCTGCTAAAAGTTCGTGCTGCATTTGGTCCACAGAACAAAACTTTTACACATTCACATGAAAAGGAAATAACTGCATAACATTAGGAGCATATGTAGGAAATTTAGAGGCAAAACTTATATGTTTTGCTAATAACTAGAGCTAGGGTGTTTAATCATATCCTTTCTTTCTTTCGCTTTGTAGTACTTAAAAATGAAATATTATTACGTTGTATGCGTCCCTGACTGCAAAAACACGTTGTTTATTTTGCATTGAAAAGTATTTTTTTACATTTTTGGCAAATTAGGCCTTTTTTCAGTGATTTTCAAGTATTTTTGTCTTTTTTGCTCTAATTTCTTATTGTGAAACCTTTTCAGCCGATAATTGACTTCTCATTCATCTTTCCTCTTGATGTTAGAAGGAAATATTCTGTTTGACAAATGATCGGATACAACTAAAAATGACTTGAATATATTTACGTCCTTATTTAAATATCCACTAAAAGTGTACAGCAAGTTTGATTTTTGGTCAAAAAGGTCAAAAAATTGGTAAGCACAAGTAATTAGGCCTATAGCCCCTACGTACAGAAAAATCATTGTAAATTAAACATTTTCGTAGGTCCTTTTTTTATTTGAAAGGTCTTTTTCTTCACTTTTCAGGTATTATTTGCCTGCCTTTTTGGCAGTTTCAAAGGTCTTAAACATCCTAGCCCTACTAATAACTAATACAATGTGCTGTCATAGAATCACCTACTTTTTCAATATCTACTGAACAGTATGAATTCGAGCAACTAATAAGTCTCACTCTTTTTTCTTTGCTTTACAGACTGTATATTACAAATACGCGTCATGAGTTTATCAGCTTATGTTTGTAATATGTTACCTTATTTCAATGCGTTTATCATTTCTATATCTTATAATATTGTCACGGAACATTGGTGCAGGTGGAATGATGACTCGAACCCCTTATCGGTAACGTTAGTTAATAGCGCGACTCTTGATCGTATCCTTCGTGGCGAGAGCAGCTTGAAGATTGCTGCATTGTGCATTTAATTACTCAACAAGTTTAAGAAACGTAGTATCATATTTAAATTGATTCAGAATATATAATTACTTGACATTCACTGAAGCGAATAAGTTTAATAAGTTTAATTAAAGTTCACAATTACGTTCAATATATATAGCTATTATATCCACGAGAAAATATCGTGTGTTTTTTGTATATTTTAGTACAGCAGAGTTTGGAATTTAATTACCGGTTATTGGATGAGCTTTAGCGAGGATTCAGTTTGACACAATGAAAAAAATTGGTGTTCGTTTTTTTTTTTTTTTCCTAATATTTTTTTTGTCGGTTCTCCACAGGTCAAACGGCTACAGCTATCAACTTCAAACTTCTTTTCAATATGGTTCCTCATCTAAATTAGATCTGTATAGTTTTGTGACATTATCGGGGGGGTAACTTTTTTTTTATGAATTCTAGAAATTTCAAAAATACCCATTAGAATAACCCAGCGGGAAAAAAAAAACATTTTTATTTTCCCAAAAAATGAAATTTTGCGTGAAAGTGAATTACATTTTGATACACATTTCTGAAAATTTTCATCTTGATCGGGTCAGCCATTTTGAAGAAAAAACATAAAAATGTGCTAAATTGGTACCACTCGAAGCAGTTTTTACCCATACTATTACTATTCGCTTGTCTAACAACGCATGTATGGGGTTTTCCTAGTTGTAAATATTCAATAATCTCATACTACTAAGTATCCTAGTGACAATTAGGCTATCTTTTGAGATCGTCTTGTATTATGGTATATGAAATCGTTTTTTTGATTATCAGTACGTAGATCGGTCGAGTTCCAAGAGTCGCTACACTCTTACCAAACCGTCATCCCCAATATCGGGTCTCGGTTCCCGTCATGGTCGATCATCCTGAGAACATTTTTCTCCTCTGTCGGTAAACTAGGAAAACGCAATATATGCGTTGTTAGACGAGCGAATAGTAATAGTATGGGTAAAAATGGGTAAAACTGCTTAGAGTGGTACCAATTTAACACATTTTATGTTTTTGATTTCAAAATGGCTGACCCGATCAAGCTGAAATTTTTTAGAAATGTGTATCAAAATGTAATTCAACTTCACACAAAATTTCATTTCTTTGGAAAATAATTTTTTCCCGCCATGTTATTCTAATGGGTATTTTTGAAATTTCTAAAATTCATAAAATAAAACGTTACCACCCGATAATGCCACAAAACTACACAGATCTAACTTAGATGAGGAACCATATTGAAAAAAAGCTTGAAGTTGATAGCTGTAGCCGTTTGACCTGTGGAGAACCGACAAAAAAACATAACGAGCACCAATTTTTCTTCAGTACCGGTATCCATGTCAAAAGAAAAAATAAATAAATAAAATAAAAACGAACATCATTTTTTTTCAGTATGTCAAATTGAATCCTCGCTAAAGCTCGTCTAATTAAGTGATATGACAGACTTCAAAAACAGCCCACGACCGCTTCTTCCCTAACTGGCCAAATACATCTAATACAAATGATCCCATCACATCTTTCCTCCATCCCATTACATCCCACATAGATCTCATACATTCACTGAAATCAATAAACCTTAGTGACGTTACAATGCGTCGTTAAACCCGTTATGAAAATAAATTAATTCGATATCACTAATAATTACTATCTGAAGTCGATCAAGAAGACTCGTTTGTGGCGTCATAGTCGATAAATACAGTGTTTTCAATTACAAATAATTGCCAACCTAAAACAATTTCACATACTACATATTCATGTATACAGACCGGAGACTATAATGAATCAAGCGTGTGATATTCTTCACCTTACGTTGGTAATAGAGAAATGAAGCGGAATAACACGAATATATTAACAGCTTGTACCAGAATAACTTCACATGAAACGTGAAGTGTATTTGCGAATAGAATAATCTTTAATAACGTTTTAATAAACGTAATAACCTTCCAATGTATATTTGCGATAATTGTATAATGATGATATTTCTATTTTCATTGGGAGTACTTGTAATAATAATAATAATAATAATAATAATATAGGCCTATATATTTTTTTTTTGGAAAGATTTTTTACTACACAAAATATTATGAATGTACAGATATCGTAGAGCCACAAAGTCATAACAAGACTTGTCTGCGGGTCTACTAATTAATGCTAACATAACATAAATAAACATCACAATTGAAAAGTTTGGATAGCAGCTAGTTATCTTAATAATAATAATAATAATAATAATAATGAAAATGTTTTTATTCTCTCATCAGATTGTGACACAATATTGAGTATCGTCATATATATATTAGAGAACATTTCTTGAATACAAGTACACAATTATATACACATAATTATAACCACATAGATTTACATAAAATTGACATAAAAATTACATAAAAATCACATCAAGCGGATTAAGATGATATGGGATTATAATGATATATAATTCTTGAGTATGCTTGAGTATCCATTGCAGAAGAATCACAAGGAGTTACCACGGATTTGAGAAGTAGTAGGGGAAGGAAGTGATCATGTCCTGTTGGTACACACTGAGGGAAACCAGTCAAATGACGATGTACCTCAGACAGGGAACTCGATGACGGTTTAGCATGGATAACGACCGATTTACTTCCGTCCAGTTTAGTTACATTTTCTCTCCTGACTCATATATCTTTATCAATATATTGTTGAAATTAGTTGTATGACTACACTATAATGAAGCCAGGTAGGTCTGCATACTTTTTTTATGTGGTGAAAATAATTATTGGGAATTATTCAGAATATTCTACATTGACAACTTTTGACCAAAACTAAATAAATTGTATAATAACTTGAAAATAATTATCCATTTCAAATATGAATATAGATATAATTATGATAATGAATATGATTTAATTATCTTTTTTCATTGAATGCAATGAGTTTGTTGTTAGAAATATTTAATAATATATGTGTTGATCTTCACGGTAGCAAAGTCGATAAACTAGGTATAACTGTTTTATCGAATGTGCTAGTAACTCAACTTTGATTCAACGTGTTATGATAGTAACTCTACGTTGAGTGGTTTGCAACAGAATTGAGCGAAGAAGATTTCTGTGTTTATTTCGGTAATTGTCTCTAGATTTCAACAAGCCACAACAACATTACTTATTCAACGTCTCGTTGAGTGATAGTAGCTGACGTCACGTGCAAAGAAGCCCAATAGTTCAGGAAGGTGAAGATGTTTCACTTCCGTCTGGTAAATCCGAGGGGTTTACAACTCGAAAATTTGGTGTACACCTGATTTCAGATTTCAGGTGATTTCAGGTGATTTCAAGTGATTTCAGGGATTTCAGGGATTTCAGGTGATTTCAGGGATTTCAAGTGATTTCAGGTGATTTCAGGTGATTTCAAGTGATTTCAGGTGATTTCAGGTGATTTCAGGGATTTCAAGTGATTTCAGGGATTTCAAGTGATTTCAGAGATTTCAAGTGATTTCAGGTGATTTCAGAGATTTCAGGTGATTTCAGGTGATTTCAGGTGATTTCAGAGATTTCAAGTGATTTCAGGGATTTCAGGTGATTTCAGGGATTTCATTTGATTTCAGGGATTTCAAGTGATTTCAGGTGATTTCAGGTGATTTCAGGTGATTTCAGGAATTCAGGTGATTTCAGGGATTTCAGGTGATTTAAGGGATTTCAATGGGATTTCAGGGGATTTCAGGGGAAGTGTACACCTGATTTCAGGAGTTGTTAACCCCTCGGGTAAATCTAACTTCTTTGAGAACTAGGCAAGGGTATAGTGGTGAACAATAGACAAAACAAAGCGATGAAATAATTATTGAGAAGCCTCGCTATCTCGGTGAAAGGAAATAAAGGTAGTAAGAGCCGGTTGTACCAAGTGATGATTAGTGAATTAAGCAAACATTATCAAATTAACTTGTTATCACCCTTGGTTACCTATGTTATTTTTGTACCTCAAGTAATGATTAACTAATTAATATTCAATCATCAGTTGGTACAATCGGCTCTTAGAGTCGGTTGTACCAAGTGATGATTAGTGAATTAAGCAAAAATTATCAAATTAACTTGTTATCACCCTTGGTTACCTATGTTATTTTTATACCTCAAGTAATGATCAACTAATTAATATTCAATCATCAGTTGGTACAATCGGCTCTTAGAGCTGGTTGTACCAAGTGATGATTAGTGAATTAAGCAAAAATGAGCAAATTAACTTGTTATTACCCTTGGATACATGTGCTATTTTTGTACTTTAAGTGATGATTAACGGATTAATATTTAATAATCAGTTGGTACAATCGGCTCTTAGTCAACTAGTCTGAAAGTTTAATTAGATAAGCATGCACTTTTTTTTGTTAAATAACATCAAAACTTGATATAAAATCATTGTTCCTCAATTGAGACATGATCGTTTGGACAGATGCACCTTTATGAAACCGTTTTTAAATGCTCTTCCATTCCCAATTAGTTTCAGTTGATATGATTATCTTCAAATAATTAGAGTTGAATAGTATATTGGGAAAGTATATTCAGATTTATTCTCAAAATATTTCCACCTGGTTATTCTTCAGAAGTTTTTCCAAATTTCAAAACTTTTTCTCTTTCAAGCGATCCAAGTGAAAGAAAAGAGGCTGAACCCCGCGCTGTTCAGTTGTCTGTATTGTTTAACTTTATCTTATGAGAGGTTCCCCTTTAATAGAAGCATGTACACTCATTGCCTTGGAAGCTGATCGCTGTTTGGGAGCTTCTTAACGGGGTTGTGACCGCAGCCTATCTAAACTAAAGTTGTGACTTTTCTTTTGAACATATTCTAATGAAATTACTTCACACCATTTATAGAGGGATCTCCTAGAATACTCTCGATCCAAAATAAACATTCTTGTTACGTTTTATATGATCCGTCATGAGGTGAAAATAGTTGGCAAGACTTCCCTACATCAACCTTCGTTTTTCCACATGTGTTTTTATAGTACTTGACTCATTGATAGTATCTTGGACAAATATAATCTGCACCTTATGATGTATTGATTAATTTTGGATCTTCCACTGGGTGCTTTCTTTCGATGATTATTTGTAAACCTGTGTAGTCCTAGTGGCTGGAACTTTTTCTAGAAGACATTTATCAATTATTGCTGAGAGTGACAAGGTAGGATAGTTAGTAGGCCTACAGGGCTCCACAATGATCTTACCACCCCGAAATAATTTAATAAAAAATTATTAGTTTTTTTTATTCACACATTAAAATATCATTTTACATATTTTACATCTTCAATTCCCACAAAGCCATTGAGGCTTGACTGTGGGATTAATCAATATATTATGTAATATATTGCAAATTGTGCATCATACAGTGTAGAACAATGTTAGTGTGGTAAATAGTGAACAATATTAATAAGATTCTGCAGATTATCTATTTACAGATTTCCGAATTATCCTAGAAACAACATGAGTGTGATACTGAGAATCATAAACTATAAATACATTATTAGGAAACATCAAAACAAAATCACTAGAATATTAATGATATTAAAAAAAGAAATCCTATACTATTACAGAATTTGATACAGAAACATCACCAACTCAGTGTTTATACTAGTGAGTTCAAATAATTCATTCATAATTTGATTGAGATAAGCAATCTTATTCATATATTTCTTCGATACTCCCAAGTCATTTTTTCCATCTAGGCCCTATAACAAAACTTTTGTCTTCAATGTAGCTTCACACAACTTAGTATAGGATAAAATATGTTTTGAATACCATGAGAGAGGAAGTGTGTAAAATCTTCTTTATTAAGATGATCTCTGCCCATATTCGGGTTGCCGATGTGACACAGAATAATGAAGAAACAATAAGATACAAAATATATAAACACAGATAATAATATAAAAGAATGGATAGTGATTAAAAATACAATAGAAGAATGAAGTTATGAGAAAAAAAAAGTAGTAATCAAATTTAAATCAATTCAATCACTAACAAAATTACTAATGTTATATAAAATATATATATATATATATATATATATATATATATATATATATATATATATATATATATATATATATATATGTATATATATATATATATATATATATATATATATATATATATATATATATATATATATATATATATATGTATATATATATATATATATGCACCTATACTCTAACTGTTTACTTGAATATAAATGATTCCTAAGAATGGATACTGAACCTTTTGTAGCGAGGAGCGTAACATTATATATAGAACATATTTATATAAATATATAAAACTACATGAACATATCGATCTTGATTATTTTATCTGCACATTTTCAGTGCTAATATCGTGTTTACTCTACCTAAAAATGCTTTCACGCGATCTTCCACGTAATCTTGGGAGCAATTTGTCCTCAGCAAGCAGAATAATAGAGATGTGAGGAGAACGGAAATTGGAAATAAGATCATTCAAACGCGCCAGAGTGTCGGCCACCGTCCACCGGAATCCTTATCTTAAATTTTCAAGATCTAGTATTTTGGTGCTTTTCACACAACTTTGGTTAATGACGATATACATAAAACATGGGTTGTTTAAGATTCGCTTTAATTATCTTGAATTAATATTCCTAAGAGCTTTGAATGTGTGCTCATCTGCCTAGTATGTTATTTAGATACATGAACAGTAATTCTAGTAACAAGAAATATTCTATTCATGGATGAGTAGACATAGTTTCAGTATTTTCAAGGAGTTCTTGGTTTTCAACTTTTCCGTGAATGTGGCATATATGATTCCAAAACACCGTATATTAATAGTTATTCTGATGATGAATAGTCAAATAACATTTTTCATGAGAAGAATAATTAACATTTGTTGATGTGTAAAAGTGCCTTATTATATAGGCCTACATTTGAGTGTGTCTTTTCTCTTAGCTGAATGCTCGTCTTCAATTCTGTCAAGGAAATGGAATAGTAATTGTGCGTTTAATTCTTTCTCCACGATGAATTCATATTTTTTATTGAATTATTCATGAATGGTATCAATTTTGTCAACTTCCTCAATTCTCTGAGTCTGACTAAAACACGAAATCAGCATCAATGTAACGAGAGATTAAATCCGTCTTAAAAAAGTAAAAGTTGAAAAGTAAATATGTATTTTCTGTTTGTATTGCTGCTTGCCATCAAATCTTATGCACTATCTCAATGTTTACTGGTTTAGCCAGGTAGGAAGAGGAATTTACTTTTGGTTGAAGCTATTCAATACTATGAATATATATATATATATATATATATATATATATATATATATATATATATATATATATATATATATATATATATATATATATATATATATATATCTTTAATGAAGAAATGTCTGTCTTATACACATAAGATTGCTTGGAAAACACAGAATGAAAATCAATGAATTGAAATATAAAAAATAACCATAATAAAATATTTGAAAAAGTAATAAAACAGCAATAGAATGAGAAACAAAACTTAAGTTAATCAAATCTAGGGATAGCTGTAATAAAAAATGGAAAAATAATGATGATAACTTGAAAAAAAAAGTGAATAAATACAGCTAACAAAAAGGAAAAATAGTGAATGAATACGGCTGACAATATTTGAATGAACAACAACAACAAAAAATATATGAAATGCAACGAAAAAAAAAAAGCTGAATGCTGTAAAGATGATGTCTTAAAATTTGTAAAGATCCTCGAAGGGCGATTAAAACAATGTTATAATGAGTTTAAATTCTGTATCACTGAACAAACTAGTGAAATCCTACAAGTAATGAAAAGAGATTCATACAACAACACAATTATTGAAACTCTAACTTTTTCACCATTTAATTTGTAATCCAGCGTATAAATTGATTACAGTTGGTTATGTACTCCCCCCACAGTTTTGTTGGTATGAGTTGATCGTAGCGCTAATTGTTTTTCCATGTGTGTACTTGGTATGGTTGAAATATATTACATCGTGTAAATAACGCTGATAGAACACCACAGTGTGATGCGTAATGCATATTTCAGGAGAATCAATACGCGGTTGATTTGACGGCACTGTAATTTATTTCCCTGTTATCTATTTTACTGGAATAATTAAACTACGATTAAATCAACGATTAAACATGGTGTGCCTATATGTACTCGTAAATAACACACGTTTACAATGTTATTACATGACAGACAAAAATTGATTGATTTTATTATAATAATAGAATTGATATTACTCACATAATGGAAAGCAACAATACTGGTTAGATATTGTAATACATTTTTTTTTAGTTCAGCTCGGTAAAAAGTTGAGAACTTGGATAAGTTTTGGTTCAAAATATATTTATCTGGATTAATTACTTTGTAAATCTATATCAATGAGTATGTTGATATAATATTATACATTACATTGAATGGCTCACAAATTCTCACATATGAAAAATATGACATTAATATCAATTTAAAGAATGAATTTAACCATTGAAATCTCTCAATATACATTTCCGTATGAATGTATACGTCCTATAGTTGCTGTTTCTTAAAGTATATTTTTATTATTTCCATTTGATAACGTGATGAATAACCCTGATAAATACTCGTACTCCCACGGGTAATGTTATCAAGTTATTGGAAACAAGACGTAAAGATTCTATCTGACTTCCCGTTTCTAGGTTTATTAATTGTTCTTTCATGTACAGTACACCTCTTCCACACGTTACTCGAGCAGATTGACTCGGATATGAATTATTTACTCATGAAATAATCGAATGCGATGAAATCCCAATATATTAAAATTTTAAATAGAATTAAGGCACTTTCGAAACTGAATTGTTTATAATTTTTCACTTCATAGAAAAACAACAAATCTGTCAATAAAGTGAACTTTGTTTCAACAAATTAATTATTTGAATGATAAATTAATGAATATAAATGGTATATTCCAACTCCAATGCTGCTTAACGACCCCATCAACAGCTAGGTTATACGGGGGTACGAATGGGCGGGTGATAATGAACGATGATAGGTGAAAGGACGTTTACAAAAGCCCATGCCTTATGCGAGACTCGAACCCACGCCCTACGGTGACGAGAAATGGTATATCACGTCAATATTTTTCATCTGTACATTCATCCA
This sequence comes from Brachyptera putata, assembly GCA_907164805.1. Classification (NCBI taxonomy): domain Eukaryota; kingdom Metazoa; phylum Arthropoda; class Insecta; order Plecoptera; family Taeniopterygidae; genus Brachyptera; species Brachyptera putata. The sequence goes on from OU015467.1 coordinate 6,484,156, forward strand.
TCAAAACGAATCTATTACATCGTTTTCCACTCTAAATAAAAACACTTATTAAATATTCATAAGTCAGTAAACACGTTATAAAAGTTAACTCTTTGATGGATTATACGTTTTGTGTACGTAACGTCGATCACACGTTTTATCTATTTATAAAGTGGTTGTTAATGACTGTATATTACCGTTTAAAGGAGTCCAGCTTTTGATTAACTCTGGCGAAATAATTAGCTGTAGTAATTAACAAGATCATCACAGCTATTAAACCGTATAAGGTGTGAACTTCAGCTATGTGGTTGGACCTGATGTTATCAATCTTATAACTTGACTTGACTATTATGAAATAACATGCTGTAATACTTCATTCCACACCATTATTATATATATACAATATATTATTATAGTTATTAGAACATTTCTGTGATTATGTAAAATACAGTGTTTACGATTACGGTGATTTCTCAGACCTTATAATTCCTGGTACGACTAAATTAATTATTTTTTATATTCTATACAGGCTATGAGGATATATATATATATATAAATATATATATATATATATATATATATATATATATATATATATATATATATATATATATATATATATATATATATATATATGTATGTGTGTGTATATATATATATATATATATAGACTTATCTATATAGACTTATTTTTTACGACATGGCTAAAATATCCCACACATCTCGATATTGGATCGTATCCAAGAAGTTTAACTATCACATATATATATATATATATCATAAGGACTAGAGTTTAGGATAAAAACTGACATGAAGGTTATGATTTGTGAACAAAATTTGGGGATATTGTTAACCACTTATTGAAAGAAAAAGTGTTTGACACTATACTTGAGAGAAGTACCTCAATTTCATTCTCATTGAATGTTTAATTCCAAATTCTTGTCTGTATTCCCTTTTTTTTTAATTCACTCGACGATACCTCACAGATAGAAAAGTCCTCATGATCATCCGAATTAAATTATGAATACTAAAATAAACACTAAAGAATCATTGATTGATTCGGCTTCACCCGCTACATATATACGAATTTCACATTTCAGCTATATAGCTATTTGCTAGTATCTGTCGAAACATACGCTTTTCATAAAAGCGATATTATGATAAAATTATTAAAATACAGTAGAACTGGGGCATATCAGTAAAGTTTCAGATTCCCAGAGTTGACGCTTGCCACAAGCAATTGATACCAGCTCAGTCGCCATGTGATATAATAATGTTAATACAACAGAACATGGTAAAACAGCGGAGGTTATTTTAACCACTTTAAAAATCAATTACAATTCAGTGATGCAGAAATTGTATCCACTCTCCCCGTACTTCATAAGTTCATATAAAACGAAACTATATTCCAATTGAAAATGGCAAACACTCTTTTTGTCATTGGATGAGATATCCAATTAATCCAATCTTTTCCGGTGTGAAATAATAGCACAACATTAATCAAATTACGTTCCACATTATATTGTTACAGCAGTGGACATTGTATATTGAAGTGAATTAAAGCATCATTTGAGCGGATTAAATGGCAATGCTTCATCTATGCTGAACTAAACTGTCACATCTTCCCCTTCTCTATATCTCTCTCTATCTCTCTCTCTCTCTCTCTCTCTCTCTCTCTCTCTCTCTCTTTCTCTTCCGATCTCTTCCCTCCCCCAGCCCCTCTCTCTTTCTCCCTCTATCTTTCTCTCTCTCTCTTTCTCTCCCTCTCTCTCTCTCTCTCTCTCTCTCTCTTCCGTTCTCTTTCCTCCCCCACCCTCTCTCTCACACAATAATGAAGTTAATGCACTTATCAGCGCAGCGGGTGGAGATTATTGGCAGTGCACTGTGTACTTGCAGCTAGTGACAAGATGTTGTACTCTCGTGATTGGATCTCGGTTTCAAATGAAATGTATTTCTCGTTAATTAGATGAAATTCGTCCACTAATCGAGAACTCTGAGGGTTTTTCACGATTGTGTTTTCCGTTGCTCTATCTGTCATAATGTACATACAAAAATTGTATTGTCTGTTCTGAGACGAAGGCAGGGGGTGGGTACTCTTTTGCAATCATAATGGTCTTGGAATTATTATCTGTAAATAGATATTATCTTAATTTAACTTCGAACGTATATGACTTTGGAAGATACTCTCTTTGACCACACTGTAAGTCTGAATCATTGTGTTGCAAGACAATGACAGTTACCAACTGCACAAACACTAAACCAGAATTTTCGCTCTCTTTTTCTTTCCTTTTTCCTTTTCCTCTCTCTCTCTCTCTCTCTCTCTCTCTCTCTCTTTCTCTCTCTCTCTTTCTCTCCTATCAGTTATAATTAGAGATCACTTGCAGTGTTGCCAATTCTCTTCACACACAAAACAAATTGATAGCCACGATAATTAAGTTTTATTAGTTTTCGTTTATGCACGTTGGTAGTGCATATCTTTGAAGCGTCAACCGCGAGCGACCATTGTTGGAACTGCATTCGACTTTGATCATTCAGTCAAACATTATTGCATTTTTTTCTCTTTTAAATAAATAAGCCATCAAAACACCAATTCCTTTTCAAAGGCTTTTGATATTGTTTGTTTTTACTCGACGAGTATTTGCTTCTGATTGGTTTTATCGGTATTTTTTTATTAACTTCTCGTGAAATTTCTAAATCAATCCATTCCGACTTCACAATATTTTCTCTAATTGAATTTGTAAAAAAAATCTACAGTTTTCTATACTGTCAAACGAGAATCTACTTAAAGTTTTCTGCGGAATTGTTTATTTTTTTCATTCTCTTCTTTTTTCAGCTATAAAATCAACATTTCGAGAAGAAATGTCTTGGCTCTTGTTATAGAAAAACGCCACACACTTAGTCTTGTTGACATATGTGAAATTGTAAACATGGATTCACTTTTTGGCGTCTGTGGGACAATTTGCGAGTTTTGTCAAGTGCGCCTACACCGGCGAGATTATGACGTCATTATTACGCAGTGCAACCATTTTGTCCTTCACCCCACGTGCGTTTATCTCTCACTTTAATTGATGCATGACCACGTTATCAGTTCCTCACCTAATATTTCCTGGTTGATCAATGGTTCCCTGTGATTGAGATACATCCGATGAGTATGGTATTAGATGTTGCAACTTGCAAGGGGTAGTTCAGACGTATATGAGTCTTGTGTTTTGGTATGTTTAATTACCAACATAACAACATTTCAAAACAACATAACAACACAAACAATAACAGGAGGACATAATATATTTAATTGGGTGGTTATGTAGACATAATGTTCCACTTTCGTGTCTGTGTATCGTGTGTCCTGTCGAAATGCTTGTTGGAAGAGCAAATAAACAATGTAAAACGTCGCGAGACGATCCATTTCTTTAGACTAATGCGACTGTAACTATAATACCGTTCTATACGTACTAGGAAAACGCCATATATGCGTTGTTAGACGAGCGAATAGTAATGGTATGGGTGAAAATGGGTAAAAACTGCTTCGTGTGGTACCAATTTAGCACATTTTATGTTTTTTCTTCAAAATGGTCGACCCGATCAAGCTGAAACTTTTTAGAAATGTGTTTCAAAATGTAATTCAACTTTACGCGAAATTTCATTTTTTTGGAAAATGAAAATATTTTCTTTTTTTTCCGCCATGTTATTCTAGTGGGTATTCTTGAAATTTCTAAAATTCATAAAGAAAAAAGTTACCCTCGATAATGCCACAAAACTATACAGATCTAAGTTAGATGAGAATAATATTGAAAAAATGTTTGAAGTTGATATCTGTAGCCGTTTGACCTGTGGAGAACCGACAGAAAAAAATGAAAAAAAAAAAAAAAAAGAACACAAATTTTTTTCAGTAGGCTATGTCAAATTGAATCCTCGCTAAAGCCCGTCTAATAAGAAAATGGTACTGAAGAGCAATGTTAAAAGGCATTCAGTAATAATGGCTTCACTGATTTTTCCCGCGATAAATTAGAGTCATTTATTTATGGCGTTGTTGAGTTATATACGCTACGATGTCTTCGATTTCTGATGTCATGCAATTGGTATCCATGTACATGTATTTATGTATTTATTTTTATTGGCCAATGATAATCTATACTGATGCACGAACGATGTTTAGTAAGATATATTGGCGTCGGTAAATAATGAATAGGACGATGAAAAGATAAGATGAAAGTCATTCTATCAGATTTTGGATAAAGAGAAGGAAACGGTCGTGGCCTGCTTTTAAGGAATGATCTCATTATTCACCTTAACAAATAAGGAAACCCACGGAAAATCAGCATGGTTACACCTGGCAGGATTCGAACTCCGGTCTCCTGAATGACGTATCAAATTCGGCTATGTTACAAGATGTAATACAGTTTATTTACACAATGTGAACGCATATCTTTCATGTGCTTATCATCCATTTAACATTATCTCTTCATTACACAAGCTAAAACCAAAAATAAATCTTATTCTAGCGTATAATCACCAGTACACCCCATCTACAAATTCCAATAATATTGTTATATCTCTAGATATAATATGCAAGTGGTGACTGACAAGCCGTGGCGTTGCCAATGATTATATTTCAACTGATCAACAGAACCCCCTGCTATAAACCTATCAACTAGATCGCTTGCCGAGGCTTGAACCCGGTACTGTTAGTTCGAATCCATTTCTTGGCATACATTATAGGCGGTACTATTTATAACAAAACACACTGGATGATGTGTAAATCACTTTGTTGCTGTGGCAATAAATTGCTTTAAATAGCGTTAGCGCCAATGGGAGATGATTTGAAGAAGAAATATCGGAAATATATTTTTTTAAACATTTTTGAGCACTCTGCAGCAAAACTGGATTGGACATTCAAGAATTTAACTTGAAAAAATAAATGCACACACTTGAATTTAATGTAATGGAATTTATATTCATGAATATATTGATTTAGAATAGTATAAATTCAATACACTAATAAGTTACATTATCACTTTAATTGATTATGCAACATCATACAGTTAATTATATTATAATGCACTTTGAGCTTGTTGTACAACCTGATGATTAGTGGATTAGGCAATTAGCAAATTAACTCGATATCACCCTTGGTTACTTATGCTCTTTTCATACCTTTATCAATAATCAGCTAATTCATGATCATCAGTTGGAAAAACGGGCGACTAAACGTATACTAATCTTGTAACATACTCAATTATTCCTTGGAGACTTTGTGAGTTCTTTTACATATGTTCACTATCGTATTATTTTTGTATTGTACTACATTTCGATAATGAAGCTGAATATTTGCCATGAAATATTCAATCGATGTAATGTGTTTTGAAATTACTAGGAAAACGCCATATATGCGTTGTTATAGACGAGCGGATAGTAATAGTATGGGTAAAAATGGGTAAAAACTGCTTCGAGTGGTACCAATTTAGCACATGTTTTTTCTTCAAAATGGCTGACCCGATCAAGCTGAATATTTCCAGAAATGTATATCAGAATGTAATTCAACTTCACGCAAAATTTCATTTTTGTGGAAAATAAAAATATTCCCTTTTTTCCGCCATGTTATTCTATTGGGTATTTTTGAAATATCTAAAATTCATGAAAAAAAAGTTACCACCCGATAATGCCACAAAACCATACAGATCTAAGTTAGATGGTGAACCATATTGAAAAAAGTTTGAAGATGATAGCTGTAGCCGTTTGACCTGTGGAGAACCGACAAAAAAACATAAAAAACAAACAAAAACAAACCAAAAACAAACATAAAAACGAACACCAATTTTTTGAGTATGTCAAATTGATGCCTCGCTAAAGCTCGTCTAATTAACATGTCAATCATGAACCTACTCAATTTCCATACTATTGAACAAAATGTGATCATCATTTTTCTCTCATAAAAGTCAAAGCACATATTCTTCATCATTATTAGAACTTATTTTCACTATTTTACTATTATAATTGTACCTCGTTGGATAGTTTCTTTGAAGCAACACAAACTCATATATCCAAGCGCTTTGAACTCGCCTCGAAGAAGAAAAAGAAGAATAAGAAGAAAGATTTCCTTCCTCTGCAGTTCCACCTCTTAAGCCAAGTGTGAGTCATTTATCAAAAGATGGTTTCAAAACAATATAGAAAGTACAAAAGCTAGTAAGGAATTAAGCCTACCTTTATTGATTGTTTTTAACGTTTGGTTCCATAAATGAAAGCTGAGGAGGTGGAAAAGTAGGATATGTAGTGGATGTATAGCCACAGGGTGTAATGCTTTAAATGTACAGCTTCGAGTAAAAAGTTACATCGATTTAAATTTGTGGGTATATCAATATGAAAATGAGTAGATGAGTAGGGTGAATATCCACAACGTCAGAGTGTATATAGCCATGGGGCGTTTATCGTTTGGTATGAATAATAATTAAAACATATCCATTTGATAATTCCAATTTTCACGTTCCGTTACCTATTCACTAGGAAAACGCCATATATGCGTTGTTGGACGTGCGGATAGTAATAGTATGGGTAAAAATGGGTAAAAACTGCTTCGAGTGGTACCAATTTAGCACATTTTGTGTTTTTTCTTCAAAATGGCTGACCCGATCAAGCTGAAACATTTTAGAAATGTGTATCAAAATGTAATTCAACTTCACGCAAAATTTCATTTTTTTGGAAAATAAAAATATTTTCTTTTTTTTTCCCGCTGGGTTATTCTATGGGTATTTTTGAAATTTCTAAAATTCATAAAAAAAAGTTACCCCCCGATAATGCCACAAAACTATACAGATCTAAGTTAGATGAGGAACCATATTGAAAAAATGTTTGAAGTCGATAGCTGTAGCCGTTTGACCTGTGGAGAACCAACAAAAAACATAACAAACAGCAATTTTTTTCAGTAGGTCAGAACAAGAAAAAAAAAAAAAATAAAACAAACACCAATTTTTTTCAGTATGTCAAATTGAATCCTCGCTAAAGCTCGTCTAATCAATATGGAAATGATTAGATGAGTAGGGTGAATATCCACAACGTCCGAGTGTATATAGCCATGGGGCGTTTATCGTTTGGTATGGACGATAATTACTACATATACATTTTAAATTCCAATTTTTACGTTCCGTTACCTATTCGTGAGTCCGATGGGGCTTTTTATATCATTTTCAATTCAGTTTGTTCCATCAATTCTAACTTGACTCTGGTACTTTAATTTGTTTGATTTACTCATTTGAACTCTTTTAATGTTTCAATTTCTTCTTCAGATCACTCAAACAGTAACAGTTTACACTAGAACCATAGAATGAAGAACTAATACCATGAAAAACTAACTGATCAAGAACTACAAGTAATGAGAATATGAACCTCTTTATTCTCTATGCTATAAGTCTGTCCAGCCGCATAGAATAAAGTCTGATTATCTCTTAATTAATTAATCTTCTCTAATATTTATAATCAAGTCCAAGACGGTACATATGCGTGACAAAAACAATAAGATTTTAGTGTAGGCTAGTGTCCTTCTTCTACATCTTTCAATTCTGATTGAATTGTAACCATCCTTCTCATTTCTCAGCTCTATTAAAATCACATTTGACAACATAAAAGAATAATTAAGGAATTATTTCGTCCACATTTACTTTTTCACCGCACTGTTCTCCTCTGATTGACATGTAACTGTTGTAATTGCATGGACTTGTAATGTAATTAGGTGCACAATCATCTATATGAAATGTAACAAGACTTGGACTCTAATTGTTGGTATGTCATTATGAATTGGGAGGGGAGAAGCTCTGCACGCCATCTTCCAAGACATGCTACGAGCGAAACATAAGCGCGCTTTGGAGACGAGTTTTAGACGAGCTTTAGCGAGGATTCAATTTGACATACTGAAAAAAATTGGTGTTCGTTTTCCTTTTTTTTTTCCTTTTATATGTTTTTTTTGTCGGTTTTCCACATGTCAAACGGCTACAGCTATCAACTTCAAACTTTTTTTCAATATGGTTCCTCATCTAACTCAGATCTGTATAGTTTTGTGGCATTATCGGGTGGTAACTTTTTTTTTATGAATTTTAGAAATTTCAAAAATACCCATACCCATACCCGGCGGAAAAATGAAGAAAATATTTTTTTTTCCAATAAAAATAAATTTTGCGTGAAGTTGAATCACATTTTGATACACATTTCCGGAAATTTTCAGCTTGATCGGGTCAGCCATTTTGAAGAAAAAACATAAAATGTGCTAAATTAGTACCACTCGAAGCAGTTTTTAGTTTTTACCCATTTTTACTCATACCATTACTATCCGCTCGTCTAACAACGCATTATATGGCGTTTTCCTAGTGGTAATCACGCTAAACGGGATGCATCTTAAATAAACAAGGTCCGGGTGCACAATTGAGTTTGTTGTCAGTCTTGTTCTTGGCTCACGAGAGAAACCAGTCAGTCAGGCTGGGTTCGAAGATGAGCAAATATAGGCATTTCACCAACGATTCACGTTATTGTATCGACCGTCATCGCGGACTTCTGGGAGGCCAGACGGCTTACAGCTCTAAATACCAAAACGTAGAGCTATAGTTGTATCCACGAGAGGAGAAGGTAGTCTACTAACATAACAAACACAAATATCATTCATTTCATTTTTCATTTGTTATATATTTTATTCACACACAAAAAAATACAAAAAAAACAAAATTACAAAACAACAAGATAAAAATAAACATTTAGATGTGTGAAGCCCGCATAAGGGTAAACCCTTGTGTGCGGGCTCACTGATCGACATTGACAAATAATAAATTCAGCCAGCACAAAACATGAGAAGCATGAACATGTAAGAACATGTAAGAATGAACATGTAAGAATGATAATAACAATAAACAATAATAATATAAGTGAAGTATTGCGTGGAGTATTGAAATATTTTTATAAAATAACAAATCTCTTATCTTATAATATAAACAAAAATTAAATTTAATATTCAAATCAAATTAAATTTTTACCAGTACTCAAGGTTAGTGAATTTTCTAACCTTGACCAGTACGTTGAGAATAAATGAATAACAATAATACAGTATTGATAAGTACCTAAACTTGGAAAAAAAAAATTAAAACTGTATCACTGTTGTATTTGTACAAAGATCGCCCTTGTGGTGCCCCGTTCAAATGATCTAATCTTCCATCCATAGCCTTAATTGGGGAACAATGATTTTGTATCAAGTTTCGATGTAATTAAAAAAAAAAGTATTTGTATAACTTTGATATTTTCTGGATTTTACGTTCAGGACGAGATTTATTATAAGATATGCAACTACATCTTTTGAATGCGTTAAATCCTCAGAGTTGTAGCGATTATATTCAATAAGAGGATTTTTACAATTATTTAGTTGGTAGACGACTTTCTTCTTTCGTGGATACAAATATTATGTAGATGCTATTTACAGACATACTATAGTTACAGTAGCGCAATTCGCGGTAATTTTATTTCATTTGTTGACCCTATTCCACCCGATCCCATCAAGAACCAGGCTATGTGGGATACGAATGAGAGAGTGGAATGGTGAGGTGTTGATAGATGAGAGAACGTATACAAAACCCATGAGACCGCGGGACTCGAACCCGCGCCCGATCTAGCTTCTGATTTCGAAGCAGTGTTTCAATTATTACGTCAAGCGAGTGACTTGTTTTTTGGGGAAATATGAAAAATTCTACGTCAAAAACTCAACCACAAGGGTCAATGTGGACTTAATATATTTGGCATCGTTGCACATAACCTGACTTAACCTAAGCTAACCTAGTGTATGACCTATCTGATACATTAAATGTAAATTATTTAATTGGGAAGTTCTATAGTCATTGATGAAAATTGTTTATTTCATTATACATAAACAACGTAGTATGAATGACTATAGAATTTCGAATTCAATTAATTATATTTAACCTTTTATCTATAGGCCTATTAAAATATAAGCTGCAAACGTTCGGACTAGTTGAAATCTCATGTGTACTCTATTCGTCATTCCATTGATATTATCCCACGATGAGAAATGTACATTTGTGGTAAGAATAAATGGTTCGCTTCGAAATTGAAATTTGAATTAGATGATTGAAGCAAAGATTATATTTTATCATAGGCCTACTTGAGGAAACTTGTTCACGCTCTACAGGTTAAACGACGGCTCAAATGTTTTTTAAACTTGACATATACACATGTGCAATCATCTAACTCTTTATTGTTCCGTTTCGAGCTGCAATCGGATACGACATTCAAGCGCTGATATTTTTAGATGAGCGTAGTGAAGATTGTTATTCCATATACCGAAAAATTTTGGACTTGGTTTTTATTTTATTTCTTTTCTTTACGTGTTTTTCAGAAAAATCGGTCAAACGGTTTTTCCGGAAAAAAATTGTAAAGTTCGGAAAATCCCCATAAGAATAACCCAAGGGGAAAATACTTCAAAACGAAATTTTTCAAAAGCTTAAAAATTCATACAGAATATGAAAACAACTATCATACACCTTTTTAATAATTTGTGCAACAATCGTATACGACATAACGAAGAAAACGCAATAAAAGTATAAATTTCATCAGATATCAGGATCAAAACATGTAATGCAAAGTGTATATGCGACAGGTTGCTCTATAAATAGCAACAAGTTGCAGGTAAGGTTTTTCAGCGTTTGAAGTAATCCAAGGTTTGTAGATGTAGATTGAGCTGACAGAGTATTTTTCAATTCCAGATTTCCATACTTCTACGCTCATCTCACAACGCACATTCTGCGTTTTCCTAGTTACAGACCATGAATGTATCGCGTGTGTACATTTTCTTCTCGTTTTAGCGCGTCTGATGTGAATATTTTTCCTTCAGGATGCACTTCAGTGGAACTTGATCAAATACTTTTACTAACCGTAATCGTATATACTGATGATGAGGCGCGAAATACCTGAAATGCAGAAATGAGTTTTGTTCAAAGTCAAAATAAATACGAAAGATTTAATAACAGAGGCGAGTAGAGCAGAGCAATGGAATCAGTTAGAAAGTAAAGCAGTTCCAATAGATATCAATTCTGAAATGACTTGTGATGTTTCTTCTTCTCATCCGTCAACGCAACCTAGTGGAGTAACTTACAAGACAAGTGGATCATTCCCTCAGGATGCAGTGATGAAATTTCCCTCATCCTGACTGAGGAGAACTTCCCTCAGACGCAACGACCGCCCCTTCCTCACTGTCCAACCAACACATAATAATACATCATTTGTTTATTTGTTCATTTGTTTATTTTTTTTTAAAAGATTTGTATATGATACAAATATGGAAAATATCAAAACTTAAAACTAGAAATGAAAATAAGTAAACAGAAAGAGATAATTGAAAAAGATAGATAATACATGTAAGATGATGGGATGGTTGACTAGTGTGACTTTGAAGTCAGAAATTCATTGAGGTCATAGAATGGGTTCTGAAGTATAAAAGATTTCAGGTTGTATTTGAAAGATGAAAGTTTGGTGAGGCTGGTTATATTTGCGGGTAGTTTATTATAAATAGTTGTGCAAAGATGGAGAGGGCTGTGAGTGAAAAAAGCGTGAGAGTGTGTGAGAGAACGGATTGAATTACTGTGACTTCTAGGGTAATCTTGTACTTTAATCTCATCTTCCCGTCATCTCATCCATCATCCACCAACGCCAATATATCTTAATTATCATTCGAGTACGTCGTTAAACCTGATCCAGTTTACATTATTATTACGTCAATTTTTTCTCTGTGTCTGTAGTAAGTGTAAATACACGACTGCCTGAAGCCATCGTTGACTCGTAAATCAGCAATATCTTCCGCAGAAAAAACGCAGTGAACTATCACTATTATTATAGATCATACTAGCGGCTACAAGCATTACTAGAAAATCAAGATGGAAAATGGATATAGTTTAAACTGTTTCAGTTTCAGTGATACAAAAGTGGGAAGGATGATCTATCTAGATCATTGACGTGGTTTATGTATAAAATTAACACAAGTTTTGAGTTTATGACTAGTTACTTTTACGTGCATAATTTACACACATATATATATATATATATATATATATATATACACTGGCGTCGGAACCGGGGGGGGCAGGGGGGGCAATGCCCCCCCCCCAACTTTCGGCCAGGGGGGGGCAAGGGGGGGCAAGAAAAAGGTCTTGCAAAAAAAAATGAAGAGACGAGAAATAGAAAAGACGAAAAAAAGAAGGAAGAGAGAAGGAAAGAAAGAAAAAAAAAAGAAAGAAAGAGTAAGAAGGAAAGATGTAGACCTATTTAGATAGATCAAATCGTACATAGATTCATATTTCACATTGCATAGAAAATCAAATATCAGATGGGCACCTTCAGTTTTAGGAGAAAATTGATTTTTGCATCTAAATCTCATCTGGAACACGTTGAACCATATTAAAAAAGGTGTGATTTAAAGGAATTTGGTGTACTGTTTTGGAATGATAGCTCTGGTAAGTAGTTATTAGTTATCAGAAATCAACAAACAACCCTACCGGCAGTGCTTCTTTCAGATATAAATTATTCATTACAATTTTTGTAAATTTTGTAAATTTCCAAAATTCGAACAGTCGTAACAATGACAATACAATGAAATGGAGAAAGGGAACTTCCAATAAGGGTCGTTCGGTGACTGCCAGGGGCGTCAAATTTAAGGGGCGCTATCGGCGCACATTTGTAACATTCTATTAATAATAATATGTCATAAATCGTATTCTATTTTACTTGTGCATTATTGGGTGGAGAAAATGTTATCATTCGAACAGCATTGTTATCGAAAGACATAGATTTTTCTTGGATCAGCCATTCAGCAAAACTAGCTCTTACCACACTAAAGAATTCATGAATTCCAGAAATTTCGTCCAATTCCCAAACCCGTAGAATCGCATTTAAAAGATAAATTCACAAAAATTTCCCTGCGGGGCTTGATTCCTCCCTTACTCGCATTCACTTTCACTATGCGCATATAGTTTTTGGGGCTCATAATTTAGTCCTTGCCCGTGGCGCTAAAATGAGCCAGACTGACCCTGCAGTTACAATAACTATGTTTGGCAAATATCAGTTGGGCACATCTAGTTCTTCAGAACAATTAATTTTGTCATCTAAATCTTATCTGAAAGACGTTAAATTGTGTTAAAAAAGGGTGATTTAAAAAATTCCCTGCGGGGCCAGAGGGGGTCCTTCCCCATTGCCCCCCGCGGGTCGCATGCTTCGCGTTAACTGGCCTTCGTACAACTGTTCTTATATGGCATTTTCTTTTCCAAACTGAGATCCCCCCTCCCCATCTTGGTATTCTCGGTATTTTGTTCTTCTATCTGAAAAATACCCAAATGTTATTGAATGTGTGGCACCCCATACTTCCTTCCTCCGCGGGTCGCAATTTTTGAGCTTGCCCCCCCTACTTTGAAAACGTTCCTACGCCCCTGTATATATATATATATATATATATATATATATATATATATATAAATATATATATATATATATATTATATATATATACATTAAATATATATATATATATATATATATATATATATAAGCTACGAATTTCGTAATGTTATGGAAAATGGAATTCATCAATAAGATGTTCTTAATTTTCTTATATAGTCAGGAAATAAAGTGGACCTTGATGGAGCAAAATTGAAGATGTAGATGGCATGCATTGCGTTCTGTGAAACGTATGTTCACTGAAGATGTCTATATGCAAGCGTCACAATAATGTAATCAGTTATTTTGAAAGTGATCTTTTATATTTGGCTTCAGAAGCCAATAATGTGGTTTTGGTCAGACATAGTTCACATCTCACAACAACAATAAAAATCTTAATTAACTTTGAAAGATGGAGTAATAGAAAAGATATAAAAGATAGAATAATAATAGATGTTTTAAATATTCGCTTTCAAATACTGAAGTGGTAACATATCATATTGTGACAACCAACTTCTGACTTCTGCAATGAGACAATGCGATTTAACAACTTTTTTGCGTAAGTCTATATTATTGACACGCGGTCTTTTGTATTTTCAACTCTTTCGCTGATTGTTCTATATCACTTGATTTGATATTTTATTGATACAATTTTTGAATAATTTTCGTAGATATTAACCAATCATTTTCTATAATTTTCTATATATTTTCTTCAAAGCTGCGAATGGTGAAAAGATATCAACATTCGTGTGTTTGGATTTCCTAATACAAATGTTGGTAATGTCCGGATATATCGCAAAAACGGTTTATACTTATAATGTGTTCCGGACCTTCGGCAACTGAAGACTTTTATCTGCGGGCGGCGAAGAAATGTGGTCACAGACAGCGTGAGCCTGGTGTCAAAGTTCATGACTTTAATTCAAAATAATAATAAAATGGGGTAGTAAGATCGCCCTTGTGGTGCCCCGTCCAAACGATCCTTCTCTCATCCGTAGCCTTAATAGGAGAACAATGATTTTGTATCAAGTTTCGAATTTATTTAAAAAAAATATATATATTTTCTATAACATTAACATGAAAATCAACTAAATGAAGTGCGGGAATATTAGCTCAGCAATGACATTGATTGGATATGTTGCACTGTCGACTTTTCCTTCACCTTTCGTCGAACATATTCTCTTATACTTTTGGTGTCAAATAGTAGTAATTATTAGTTTCAACTCATACTGTTGAGGAAATTCCTTCTTCCTGTAATGTGATCATGCAGGCCTCCTAATTGTATAGACCTACGCTCTTCCATAAGGACACCTTCTCCATATACAGCAGTAACCAGAGAGGACTTGTTAGACGAGCTTTAGCGAGGATTCAATTTGACATACTGAAAAAAATTGGTGTTCGTTTTTTTTTTCATGTTTTTTTGTCGGTTCTCCACAGGTCAAACGGCTACAGTTATAAACTTCAAACTTATTTTCAATATGGTTCCTCATCTAACTTAGATCTGTATAGTTTTGTGGCATTATCGAGCGGTAACTTTATTCTTTATGAATTCTAGAAATTTCAAAAATACTCATTAGAATAACATGGCGGAAAAAAAAAGAAAATATTTTTATTTTCCAAAAAAATGAAATTCTGCGTGAAGTTGAATTACATTCTGATACACATTTCTAAAAATTTTCAGCTTGATCGTGTCAGCCATTTTGAAGAAAAAACATAAAATGTGCTAAATTGGTACCACTCGAAGCAGTTTTTACCCATTTTTACCCATGCTATTACTATTCGCTCGTCTAACAACGCATATATGGCGTTTTCCTAGTTACACAAAATTACATATGAACTTGTCTTTCTCAATACAAACTTATTACAAGCCATACCACGGTCCCGTTGAAGCAATCTCTGTCAGCCCATTTCACGGTACTCTTCCATATTTGTCGGTAAACTGCTCGGCCTAGCGGCAAGGCTGCATTCCTAAACATCAATTTCCTGATGTTCCAAACACTCGTTGTCTCTCTATTATTAAATGCAAACGCGTCTAACAATACAGTAGGGCTGGGATAATAACGAGCAGTTCGGTCGATAGTTTTAAGATGCATTATCTTCAATATCAAAACAACGGGAAGACACTTTTATCATTTATAAGTAGTAAGGTAGACCGGTGTAGAAGTGAGGCACTTTATCACTAGTGTGATAGAAGGGATGTAACACTTTTATCACTTTAATGTGGTAGAAAAGAGAGGAGGAAGGTGGAATTTGTATCACTAGTATGGTAGAATAGTGAACGAAGGATGCTCTTTTACCATTAGTGTGGTAGGAGAGAAAAAATACGTGGCGTTTTTATGACTATAGCGTGTGGTAAAACAAAAGAAAAAGATCATAGGTGAAACTTCTATCTCTATAGTGTGGTAGTCGAGATATTGAAGAACGGTCGTTTATCACTAGTGTGATAGAAAATATAAATCTTTTATCACTAGTATGGTGAGAAAAAGATAAAGAAAGCTGGAACTTCTATCAGTAATATTAGAAGACGTAATAGGTAGGGTGCAGAATTGATAAGAGAGAAAATAGTACTTGTACAATGTGATTGTTGAAACATTATTCTTCACAGAAACTTTGGGGTATAATTTGTTCTGTTCCATAAAAAATGAATGAATATACATTCTCCATTCTGATGGACGAACGGTAATTCTTATAATAGCCTATACCGAAGCAATTATTTGAAAATGTGTGTAATAATTTGTAAAATCAACTACTGCTCAATTATTTCTATGTTTAGAAATAGTTTCCATCTTCTGTTTTGAAGAACAATAATAGATAAGTTATCCAATACCTTTCCTAGTTCCATCACCATCTTATTCAAACTAGACATAACAGTGTGTATATATATACTCAATCTAGTCAAGAAGGTTACAAAAATATCTTCTCATTCAACTATTAAATATACCTGTATACCTTAATTACTAGTGAATTAAACACGTTGTCTCTCTCACTCTGACAACATGAAGTGACCCCGCGTGCACCTGTCTCTCTTGCACTCACATAGCTTGAACAGACCCCACGCACGAGTCCCGGGTTCGAATATGAAAGGTCATTCATCCGGGAGTGTGTGTGTGGAACGTTTTTGAGTGGTTCTTCATTGCATGCAAGATGCGACTGTTCGATCGACTGCTGCCGGCCGGCCGGCTTGTAACTAAATAATGACGGAGCTAATTCTATGTTATTATTGCCGTATTACAATCATCATTACGTGTGGCCGTGATATTAGATGGGCTTCAGAGGGAAGGGATCATTGACAAGATGCTGACACAAGCATTAACATACTACTTGGTGAGAATCTGATCTTTTGGTACGTTAATCCTCTCTGATTGTATGCAGCAATTGAAAGTACACTAGGGGTCAAATAAAAAAGTTACTTTGGTTAAAGTTATTTATTTGCTATATTATAGATAGAAACTCCAACAATTTATAGATTTTAGCACATTCAAACATGAATACAACTATGTATATTTTCAAATAACTGTATTTATATGCTATGTGCCACTTAGCCGTATTCACTAGTGGCAACATAAATAGGTTTTTTCCGAAAATTAAATTATTCATTGTCAATTTTCTCACAGAAACACGTACACAACCTAATACCTAGAATTTACACACACGCCTAAATACTAAAACTAAAAATGTACATTTTTAGGCTTTTAGCTGCATATTTTGAATATTAAATTATGACTAATCCTCAGTGATTTAGCAATCGTCACTTGATGTTACGTAATTGTCGTAGCAACTAACACACAATAATGTATGGAAAACCAATCAAATATCGAATATCATTAAATTGATATCAAATAAAGTGGCGTTCCATAATTGTCCTTCCTTATTCTTTTTCGTAATTAGTAACTGACATTTTGAGTAATCTATACGGACTACAATTCTATCATTGCGAACGTACGACCCCAATTCTTAAAAAATTACGTCCATATATAGTCGATATAAAAGTTAAACCGAAAACGGAAGCCCATTATTCGATGTCATGAAAAAAGCATTCAATGCAATTATTTAAATTTCTCCCTTTTCAAATACTCGCGACGTCATTTTCTCGTCAGTTCTTCTACAGGAAACCCTTCCCTATACTATACCGGTTGATTGAGTGAACGGAAAAGAATCACATTTATGCGCGTCTATGACGCATGAAAACTGCTCATTTTCCTATTCTCAAAAAGAAGCCCTGAATAAACCTCACTCGAACATATTTTCTCATTATTTCACCGCCTTCTCTAACGTCAATGACTTTTTTCTATTAGGCATTATAGGAAATTGCATTATTCAGATGCGATCGGGCTTTATGTACGCAGTTCTCGATCCTGTTCAACAGTTCGAGTTTCCCGCTCATAAGGTTTTATGTATTTGTTTTGATTGTTGTGATTTGACTTCGTCATAGTCATGATTGGAAAGGAACAGTCGTTGTAATAAAGATAAGCGTTTCTTTTCGAAGCAGGTATTTTTAGTCTTCAGTTAGGTTTTAGAAAGACTGAAATACTAGAATTCGGAAAACGCTATAATTGTCGTTGTCTATGAGTGATGAGGTATGAAATGTAAAAAAGTTTTCTCGAAAACGACTTCGGTTAATAAATCAGAACGTTGCATACTTATATGCTGAAGACATGCAACTGTATTCATGGAAAAGTGTTTTCACATTTTTTCACCCAGATATTTTTTGCCAACACATATTTGTAATAACTTAGTGGTTTCACGGATTTTGTAAAACACAATACAGTAGTTCTATATTTTTATTTGATATTTTCATTAACATCGACATATTGATATACAATCATTGTTTCCCAATTACACCCAATGATGAGTTAGTAAGACTGTTCTGAAGCAGCTCTCCAGTTGGTTGTTTCAAGATCTTGTCACCAATCATATTATCATCAACAATTTATAGCAAAATTATTTTATGTAATGAGTTTCAAGTTGATTGGATTCTCTGCATATTTCACATGTGTCCCAGAATCAAACACACAACGAATCATCCAACCACGATCATATTTTATTATTTCGGTGAAACCTTAGTTAGGGCCTAGTAAGCGAATGAGCCGCCCCGGTGGCCAAGTTAATTATCGCTAGTGGTAGTAACTGAAGTCACCGTCGGGCGTGGGTTTCGAGTCCCGCATAAGGCATGGGTTTTTGTATATGTCCTTTCACCTATCATCACTTCATCGTTTCATTATCACCTGCTCATTCGTACCCCTGTATAACCTAGCTGTTGGTGGGGTCGTTAAGCAACATAAAAAAAGCGAATGTGTTTAACGAGTACCTCTCATACCTCTTACAGAGGGATGCACAAGTTCTATAAGAACATGTATAGTGCCGAGTCAGGAAGTGCCTAAAAGCGAATAATTCCAGAATACTGAGGAAAACCCGGTCCACCTCAGCAGAATTGGCGACTTCTGAATGACGATTCGGAGCGGTACAAACTGACATCCATCTCAGTAAATGCGTTGCAGTAAATATTTCAGTAATAAAGTCTTTATTGAGCAGTAATACTACTAAAGTTGTATCGCGTATGACAACAATATTGTCAATATTACGCCCCCGTTTCATATCTCGATAATAATGAATCCACAAGATATGAAGGGGCAAACCACCCGCGCGTTATTGGTGTAGGAAAAGAGAGACGGTCGATCGGAACCTTCATCTCTAGTGGACACAAGTATAGTGTTGTTTTGTTCGAATGATTCTAGGTCATGCGCATAATAGTGTAAATCAAGCGTTAGAGACGGTACGTGCCCTAGGCTAGGTAATATCACATCTCGGCTGGTAACGTATGATTATTACAAGTTTCTTTATTGAATCGATTGGTAGGTTTTATACGTGCTCAATAAACCAATTTTATCGACATGATGGAGAATGCCAAAGTTTTCTTTTATATTGAAACTACTTTTTGGGTACAAATATGAGAGAATTTTTTTTTCATATTTTTTTCATTTTACATACGTTACTCTTTCTTGATTGCAGTTAGTTTTGTAGAAACTGAATGGCAGGATAAATGATAGTTTGAGTTGATTTAACCCCACAAGAGAGCTTGGATTAAATTAAATTATATTGTTTTTCATTTTATTCTGCAATTCTTGACATTTTATACAACAATAAACATAAAAATATATAATTGGCAGAAGCCCGCGTAAGACCAGAGGCTTGTGTGCGGGCTGAATCAGTTAAGTTAGTAGAATATGTACACAAATGAAGAAAAACAGGTAAAAATGACAATGAAATAACTTCTGTTATACAGTTGCCTAATAAACGCTGAAGGCGGAAGAAAATAACAGAAAACAGCTAACAGCTAACAGCTAAGGATACACCACTCATGATAATTTCTAATGCAGACCATCTCCAGAGCTGGTAAACATGAGGGTGAACTGTTGGATATTTCAATGTTACGTATTGTTTGGAATTGAAATTATATTGTGAAGCGTATTATATTGATCCTCGGCGTTTTCTTGATCAACTTATGTACCTTTTTTCGATCTGTGCGAGATCTGTTCAAGAAAAGAGACTTCAATGAAGATAGAAGAAATGCTGCGCGAAAAAAATACGTTCATAGGTATATTTGCCTTTCTGCTGTTTCTATGCATGGAAAGGTTATGAAGTATACAATTTCAACTAAACGTTAAATGCATGTTGCAATATAATAATGAAGTAGTGTGATTTGTACCGCGTTAATAAGACATTTTAGTTTTTTAATATATGACTGGCATATCTGACTGTATATATCTACAGTTCTGGAACACTGTTCCTTACCCATCTTACCACTCTCATGTCAGAAAAAAACGAAATTATCCCTTCACATTTCCTGTCCTCTCGCATTCTCCGCAATCAGTGCTTGTGTCGCTACTGAGGGTGCGTACTGCGGGGCTACCACACGTCTCTAGCACCTTCTAGCACCCTCTAGAGTTCTGAGGACGCACTACAGGGTGAGGGGTTAGATGGGAGTGGAGATATAGTAGTGTGGTTAGGAGAATCAATTTTATGTCAACATTGACGTGACATGATTTGAAGTATCGTCTAAGATTCATCTTCGAATTTTATAACCTATTTGAAGGTTTCATTAGGCAGGCGTTCAATGCGAGTTATTCACGCGTAGCCCTAAAGGAAACACTCGTAAAATATCGTGATATTTCTCCAAACGAGATAATGAAAAATAAATTGCGTGAACCAACTTAATTGAATGTATACAATATCTTCTATTTGGATTTTCAGTATAGCTATAAACAATATTTTATTATTTGCAATATTTCTATATGTCTTGAATTTTTTTTGGTGTTTTATTTCAATATTTGAAACTTTAAAGG
This sequence comes from Brachyptera putata, assembly GCA_907164805.1. Lineage (NCBI taxonomy): Eukaryota > Metazoa > Arthropoda > Insecta > Plecoptera > Taeniopterygidae > Brachyptera > Brachyptera putata. The sequence continues at coordinate 6,504,941 of OU015467.1, forward strand.
GTTCTTCCAAGAAGCATGCATGAAAAATCTAGGGTCTACCGATGGACAAGACAATAATGACAACTTTGGAATTCTCAAATATACTTCATATCGATCCTCATGTATCTGATAATTTAATGTAACTCTCAAATGCATTTCATATTTTTCATGAGAATTTAAAATATGAAATTATCCGTCGCAATCATTTCTGAAATAATCATGCAAACACTCGTAGGAATGTATCAATAGTAAAGTATGTGATAGAATATTTCATATTTGTATTCACAAAAATGTTGAAATGTGAAGAAGGGTATTGTTTTTAAAGCTCTCTTCGAACAATAGAGAATCACTCGTACCTCCCGTCGCGATTACGTCATAAGCTTTTATTCACTTTCTGCTTGATACTAGAATATCATAAAAGGGATTAAAGTGAGAATTATCTTTTTATTAATATATTTTGTACCATATAGTGCTTATGCTCTCAACCTGCACTTTGTATTATCTCACAAAGGCTTAAAGTTAATGCAAACGTCAGGTTTAAACTTCAGCCTTAGACCGAGCAGAAGTATACATTTTTCTTTCAAGTGCTGGGTTTATAGGTTCTGTTTCAAAGAACTATCTATAAATATAGACCTAAGCCGGTTGTAGGATCGAGTTGTTGGGATTGAATAAATTAATTAAAATACAGATTTTGTCTGTGCATATCCAATATAATATATAATTCACTTATACCTGCTCGTTTTATGTGTGTAAAATCTTTATTAAGATCTCTGCCCATATTCGGGTTGCCGATGCGACACAGAATAATGAAAAAACAACAACAACAAGATACAAAATATATAAATACAGATAATAAAATAGAAGAATGGATAGTGAATAAAAATACAATGGAAGAATGAAGTTATGAGAAAAAATGGTAGTAGTTAAATCTAAATCAATTCAAACACTAACAAAATTATTGATTGTATATTAAAAAATATACATACATATGCACCTACTCTAACTGTTTACTTGAATATTGATGATTTTTAAAAATGGATACTGAACCTTTTATAGCGAGGAGCGTAATACATTATATATAAAACTACTACTAAGGTTAAAGCTCGTACAAAAATCTACAAAAAAAGGTTGGGATTGTGCCCCTTGGTCCAAGTAGAAAGCATATCTCAATGTTGACAAGATTGTATTTGTTTCGAAAATAAGGCGTCGTAGGTTCGTAAATGCCTTTCTTTTCCTTGTCCACATCTTCGGCCTGGCTCAACCCTGTCTCATACCGGATCGTGGGATCAATTATATAGCCTTTATCGTAGGATATGAACTTTTCATTTATAATATTTTGATACCTTCAAAACTTCATTCATTCAGTTTTTCGTGCGTGCTTGATATATATATATATATATATATATATATATATATATATATATATATATATATATATATATATATATATATATATATATATATATATATATATATATATATATATATATATATATATATATATATATAGCGACCTGAAATGACTTTTCGGTAATTCCTCATTACTTTTTTTCTATCGACTTGAAACGTTTAGTATGAAGATGTTTATCGAGATACAAGTTATTAGCGATAATTATTTTGAAAAACAATATTCACACGTATACCTCTCACGTTTGAAAATTGCTAGAGTGAGGATAGCACGATATTTGCAGTCTAAGATTGCAAACAAAACAGTGAAGCTACACGTTTAAATATTTCATTTTGCATTAAACTGTGAACCTAGACTTATATTTCGATTTTTTTAAAAATGTTTACCAATTTAAAATTCACGAAAGTCATGAAAGCATGTAGGCTTAACTTACCATCACTTTCTGTCAACTCTGGGTAAACGAATACTTCTTTCGACGAAAAAACACTCAACCTCTATTATGGAGTACTTCATTGACTCAATTTCAAATTTCATTCCACATTGAAACAAATCCTATTCAGACGTTTTTCCATTATTCTAGAAGGAGAATTTGTTTGAATTACATGGAAAAAAGAGGCACACCATATAATATGTGCATCTACTTGTTCTGTGATTCAAACGAAAGATCAGGAAGTAAATTGTAATGGAAGTGTTCTCAAAGCAGAACATTTCCTTCGATTCTAAATTCAAACATTTGAATAGAACGTGTGAAAAAGGTTTTGCTACACCGCAGCTTGTGAATATTGATAAAAGATCAGTTTCGCGGGCTCTAATAATAGGATTGTGTGAAGGAAATATTGCGAGCCACCTTGTGTGGCATATTCTTTGACTGGTAAGTAATACTCAAGACAATTAGAATCTACATAAATATCAGTTACGTATCTGTAATGCACCCATCAAGTCCATCATTATTCTAGCCAGTTATGTAGACAGCCATAGGCACTTGTAGACAGCCGTAGACAACTGTAGACAACCAACTCGTGAATTATAGATAAGACATACTTAAAAAGTTACTTTGTATATTAGCATGGTTTGCTGTAGGCTTTCTGAAGCAATACAAAAATACAAAGGTATGTTATTATGTAAGTAAATAGTCAATAAATGCAATCGAATAACTCATAAATTAAAGAATGATCTTGATATACAGAGAATGAGGTTTATAACGAAACGAAAGCGCGACGAAATTGTCAGAGCTACCATGACCATGGTCTTATAAATCCATGATATGACAAACCATGTTGAAGTATACGAAATCGTTGGGGAAAAACGCAAGTGTTTGAGGCGATTTCAATTCGTTTAAGAGTTACAGATTAACGGTTCTGGTCGAGGGGTTAACAACTCCTGAAATCTGGTGTTCACTTGTCATGAAATCCCATTGAAATCCCTATCACTTGAAATCCCCTTGAAATTCGTATGAAATCTGTTGAAATGCCCTGAAATCTCTGAAATCACCTGAAATCAGGTGTACACCAAATTTGCGAGTTGTAAACCCCTCGGTTCGGGTGCCGTGTCTGTGTGCTACTGAATTCAGCATTCTTGTGTCTGGATTGCTCGGGATAGCTCTTTGAAAATTTAAATATCTCATAAAATCATTCTTACTCTGTTTCTCTACTAGAGCTTTTAATTTCATTTTTCACCTTTTAGTTTTTATACAGTAATTTTAATTTTTAATACATTTTTTTTACCGTGTCCCTGAATTTGACTAGCAATATCACTAATATATCTTTGAAATATTCGAGCTTTATGAATGTAGAAATACAAAAACAACTGAATCGAAGCGTTCTTGTTGAATGGTAAGAAATAAAATATTGTTTTATGTTAATTTCACAGCCTTCTTCACTTCTATAGGAGTGTCGTTCTTGTTTTTACGATATTTCTAATATATCTCTGAAATACTCGGGCAATATGAATTTTGAAATCCCAAAACAGCTGAAATGAAGCATATTTTTGTTGAATAGCAAGAAAGAAAATATTGTTTTATGTTAATTCTCCAGCCTTATGTTCATTTCAACAGAAGAATCATTGACAGGCACATTTTATTGTGATGTTTTACGTTCGGTTTCGACTAACAACATTCGTGTATATTAATGAACTGGAATGAAACAAGATTGTCTGAAAATATCCCATTAATTCATTACTTTTATGAGTGTTCTCTATTCATAAATTATATTGCATTCTATGGAATATCTCACGTGATAGTGATTTTATATTCTATACCACATTGTAGAACCATATTTAAAATAATGAACTTCCTATTTTTGGCATTTTTATTCGAAATAAAGCCTTCATTCGTTGAACTTCGAAACTTCACCTATTGTAAAATGAGTTCTAAAGCTATTAGCTTGTCGGAACCAGAGATAAACGGTGGTCAATTTTCAAGTTGAATCGCGTTGTTTATTGCTAGTCGCGTACCAGTAAGTATTTATTCAAGTTTAATTGAAAATCTTGCACCTTCCTGCTGACCAAATCTGTTTGTTCGTTTTGTTTCTGTTTCCGACACTATTCTGTACTTCATCACAGTTCTTCATACATCATATTGCGACCAATGAAAGGTAGCAATGTATACTGTCTAGTGAGATAGTATGTTTGCCAGGTAACCATAGCAACTAGGAAATGTGGTGAAAAGTAAACGTTACGAATATAGAGAACATAATTTATGAGACTTATGTGTGCGTTTAGGTCTTACAACAATGACTTCATTTGAAAGCTAAAAGCATCACATCACTCTTTCAAAGGGGCTTGTGACTTTCTAACAGTACGTGTATACCAACAGTATTTTGTTTCTACAAAACGTTATTCTCATTTCTGAAATGCGTTGATTATTATATAAATTGAAATGCTAGGAACGTAGTGGACACTGAATGCGTTAAATTGATGTGCATTACAAAATGATATCGTGGTAATCCTTCTGTTATGATAGAAAATATCGCGAATCGAAATTCGTCCATGATTTTCAAGTTATTGAAGGACGACAGAGATAACAAAATAATATATATCTTAGAGACGGTTGTACCAAGTGATGATTAGTGAATTAAGCAAAAATTAGCAAATTAACTTGTTATCACCCTTGGTTACCTATGTTATTTTTGTACCTTGAGTAATGATTAACTAATTAATATTTAATCATCAGTTGGTACAATCGGCTCTTAGAAAATAATAATTCTCTACTCCTTAAAAATAACAATAATATCATTTTTAGATGAGCGTTAGCGAAGATTTTCATGCAACTCTTACCGATCTCTGTCTGTGTGTTTTTGTTTGTTTGTTTGTTTGTGGGCACTGCACAGGTCGCAGATTGACATGAAACTTTTTTTTATGTGCAAACTCATCCAACTTGGAACTGTATAGTTTTGGGGTCCAATCGGTTGGACCATTTTTGAGAAATATCATTTCAAAGTTTCTAAAAACACCATATGATAAGGCTTGGCGGAAAAAATTGAAAAATAAAATCTCTCCAATATAATTCAAATTTTCCTCAAGTGTGAACACAGAAATAATACACATCCACAAAAAATTGACGTGTAACTCGGACCAGCCGTTTCGAAGAAAATAATTTAATACATGTTTTTTATTTAAAGAAAAGATATGTATCACGTTCAAAATGTCATCTCACTTTTCACACACAGCCTGTTATTAATTTCTTCATCTTTTTGCTTCAACATGTATTTCATTTTGAAACAGTTTTTGCTGTGTTCTACAATCGGCTACTTTTTAAAGACTTGCTCTAAACTGACGTGACGATCAACCGTCCTCTTTCATATCCTCTAGCACTACCGCTCGGTGGTGTCAATTAGGAAACACCCGACTGTCAGTGCTAGAGTAGATGGGACTACGAGAACATCTGTACCGGAGCGTGCGTGAAACAAGAATATATTTTTTATTATCGCTGATAGTGAAATAGAGGCAGACACTCAAACAACTGAGGTCAGCTGTTTGATCCCGAAAGCACATTATCAGTTTTTTATTGTTACTTGGGGTATGATTATTGTTACCGGAGAACGTATTATATATTCATTTTAACACTGCTTAACGACCCCACCAACAGCTAGGTTATACGCGATAGTGAAAAGATGAAGTGATGATAGATCAAAATACGTTTACATATACCCATGCCTTATGCGGTACTCGAACCCACATTCGACCTGACTACAGTTGCTACCGCTAGAGATAGTAGACTGAGCCATGGGGGAAGCCGAAGATTTTCTAGGGTTACAGAAACATCATTTTATGCAAATCGGGCGTTACTATTGGATATATTTTTCTTTTTATCTACATCGAAATATTTTTATACATTCATTGTTTTCTAATCAACGTTGAGGATTAATTAATAAAACTGTTCAGAAGTGGCCCCTCCATGTTATTTTATGACTCTGAGGTGGTCTTGTCATCAAAATAAATAATTATGCACACATAGATCATTGAAATTGTTAAAGTGAACTTCACGCCCGGACTGCGCTGTCTTTAATCATAATTCTCCGCTGCATAAAATAATATTTCAGTTTCCAAATCATTTCCAAATTGAATAATTATTCAAATCGTATATTTATCACACAAACCTATACAAATTTCAAAGTGCATTGTTGAGCTGTGTATGTATCTGTGAGAATGATCACAAAGACATACAATTACAAATTTCGGATTGTGATTTCATATACCTTGCCAAGGCTGTATCAACAAAAAGCTTATATTTCGTTAGACTGACTTGAGCTTTACACAAGTAAAGAGAGAATATTAGAAGCAGTGTTATCTAAGGTTAAGTAAGATCCTTCCTACCAACACCACGGGACCAAAATTCCCTAAAGGGGAATTAATTAGACGAGCTTTAGCGAGGATTCAATTTGACATACTGAAAAAAATTGGTGTTGTTCGTTTTTTTTTTCAATGTTTTTTTTTCGGTTCTCCACAGGTCAAACGGCTACAGCTATCAACTTCAAACTTTTTTTCTTCATGGTTCCTCATCTAATTTAGATCTGTATAGTTTTGTGGCATTATCGGGTGATAACTTTTATTTCCAGGAATTTTAGAAATTTCAAAAATATTCATCAGAATAACACAGTGGAAAAAAAATATTTTCATCTCCCAAAGAAATGAAATTTTGCTTGAAGTTGAATTACATTTTGATACATATTTCTGGATATTTTCAGCTTGATCGGGTCAGCCATTTTGAAGAAAAATATAAAATGTGCTAAATTGGTACCACTCGAAGCAGTTTTCATCCATTTTTACCCATACTATTACTATCCGCTCGTCTAACAACGCATATATGGCGTTTTCCTAGTATTAAAAATGTATCATTTATGACACCACGGTGATTCATCCCACCTATATCATGTTTTCCATGGATCGACAGTATTTTGAAAGATACTTCTCTGAACTGTATGAAGCAATTTCACTATCAAGTACCGTTCAATGGAAAGTCGCTACAACAGTTTATATAATACGTTACGTTGGCGTTGAATATGTAAGGCTGTGGAAACATCTTCGCCAAATTGCGTTGTTTTGATGTTGACAAAAACATTCATTATGCGGGACTCGAACCCACGCCCGACTTCTCTTCAGTTGCCATGCTTGACTAAGCCCGAAGTCCGACTTTAAAAATACCATTACATCCGTACATACTGTGTGTTCAAATAAAAACGCAATACACGTATAGGTACCTCCCATTATTTACATTTAATTTCACTTAGATAATTTTAATCACAATTGTATTACGGTATTAAAGTGATATATTCTACGTTTCTTTTCATTAAGATAACGAGAGGTTAAGTTTGATTAACTGGTCTGTTAATGCGTGTACGACGTTATATATTTCCTGTGATTACACTGTCTTCTAGATTGGAGAACATAAAAGTGCAGTTAATTCATTCATGGTCGTTATCAAACATATTATGATGCCTCGCTGTACTGTTGACTTGATACATGCAGTTCTCTGCCACATGCAGTTCTCGGCTATAAATATTCTATAAATATACATGTAACAGACAAGGCTACATACATTGCTAATGGTATGTGTTTGTTGGATCAACGAAGTAAATACTGCATCTTTGTGCCTTTGTTTGTATGCGCTCCATAGGCAGAGATATTCACCGAGGATAAGGAAGTTTCTCTCATAATAATTGAAAGTTGCGAGAATATAACTGCATATTTATGTTATAAAGATCATATATAATCCATTTCTTATTTTCATTTCATCTCACTTTTATTTTTTATTCGTTATACAATGAAATTGGATCAGTTATAAATGGTGAGGGAGGAACGGTATATTAAAAAAAGATTTTATTTAAAACCCCGACATTTTTGTAGCCGCCAGTATTATATATTATCTTGGTACGATTTTTTGCTCTGAATTTTTTTTCTAAAGAAATTATTGAAAATTCAAATTTTTCAATAATGCTGTAGGTAATCATCAACGTATCTTGTGTTTATAAGTTCTATGTATACGTATGCATGCATCAACGTGAGGTATATCGTTTTCCTCGTTTGAAATGTGTTCAATAAAAGTTGGCCCTAATAAAAGAACATGTTATATTTGATATCTATTTTGAACGTCATGCGATTAAATATGTAACTCATGAAGTAATAAAACCCGCCTACAGCAAATAATTCTTCAAATTATTTTATTCCTTGTCAATTATAAAGTTTTCTTTCACCACTCAATTTTAAACTACTATTCTATTGAACTTTACGACCTAAAAATTCTTTAAAGTCATAAAAATATAGCACTATTTTTTTAATGTATTTTTTATTTGTGTAATATACCGTTAGCTATATCTTGTTATATAATCTGGATAGCAGGACCCCTGTGGTCAGTGAGAAGAACTGGACAGACAGCAACAACCCAGTAACACTCAGTCGCTAAACTTGACATTTAAAACCTATAACCTTTCTTCAAATGACCGGCACGAGAGTTTTACGGCGCTTGATCAACTCACGCATTGGCACTAGGTATACTGACATGCACGAGGTAAGAGACCAAAGCCTACGATTGATTATTCAAGACGTGGTATCATGTAAGAGTAGGAAACCAAGCTCACAACTGAGAATAAATGAAGGGAAAAAGTTTGCGAATTCATGGAATCTATTTCAAAAACCATCTGATACGAGTTGGAGAAACCCGCCTACAGCAAATAATTCTTCAAATTATTTTATTCCTTATATTTAAATAACTCAAAATATCTTAAATTATCAAATCTTAACTCAAAATATCTTGAATGAATCATTTTATTCCTTGTATTCAAATAACTCAAAATATCTAATATCTTCTATTCAAATAAAAGTCATGAAAATATATTAAAAAACTGTATTGGAAGTCTTATAAAAATGAATTTGGATTTTTGGGAGTATGTTGCCAAAAAAGTAAAACTGACATTGTCACTGATTCCTGAAACAGTAGTACTCCATATGCTATAGTCACATTCATTGTATTGCAATACCCGAAACAACACTTGAAACTAGATTTTGTTATATTACCAGATTTTATTTTGAATTTGTCCGTTATAAAGAATCTTTCAATCGTGTGTCAGCTTTGATATTCGGGTATTTTGGCTAACTTAATATTCTGGGCCTTTAGCCACAATCTAGTACCTCCTCGACTAACAGAACCCCCCCCCCCCCACCTCCCACACTATCCCGTGACTGAGTTATTAGCTCACACGATCTGTTTCTCAGGTGAAGCACGTAATATTGCCTTCCATTGATCGTGTTAGAGACTAGATCGATAACAAGAAGACACGCGGGTGTGAGAGTCAGAGAAGTTAGAGGATGGAGATAGAGGATAGAAGATGCATTCGTGTCGTTCTTTTCGGTCTTCGGGAACAAGACGACGACAGGTGGATATGGGTGTTAGAGGAGTTGGAGGATAAAGTTGGAGGAAGGAAGATCAAATTACAAGATAGTCGAGCATGGGAGTTGGAGCAGTTATGTAATAGAGAGAGAGACCAGACGATACATCAACATGAAGACACGCGAGTATAGATGTTGGACGTGTGAGAGAATCGAGTAAGACGCTAGAAATGGCATAAGCGAACAATAAGAAGACAAGGGGAATGGTGTTAAGGTGTTGAAGTATTGAGTTATAGACACCAGGTGGAAGATCATACGACAAGACGAAAGGCGATCATCGACCAGCAGATCAAACGTCATATAGAGATGGACATCTAGTTCTCAGATGAGTCAAAGAATGGAAATTAGAGAATGACTGCAAGATGCATAACAAACGAAAAGAAGACATACCGATGTTAAAGAAGGTAAAGGATGGAGTTAGTGACTATAATATGAATGACAACACGTACAAATACTTTTTTTTAATAACATCGAAACTTGGTACAAAATCATTGTTCCCCAATTAAGGCTATGGATGAAAGATTAGATCGTTTGAATGGGACACCACGAGGGCGATCTTACCACTCCAAAAATACTTAAAAAAAATACCCCCCAAAAAATGCAAAAATACAAATACTGAAAGGTATCGGTGTTAGGGGCGCAAGAGAATGAAGATAGGTTTGGTGGTGGTATTTGCGAGGTAAATAATGTTGAAGACTTCAGTAAAGAGCTTCAATGTCCTGAGTTGTCCTCCATTCACTGGTTTCACCCTTGATGGATTTACATATACATGCCATCATTTTGCATCTCGCTCGTCGTTGAGAAAAACAGTTGAAACCTCGGCTTGTTCCGACAATAGCAAATAACAGTTAAAGTCAAGAAACAAGTATATTATTCTATAATTTATAGCCAATTGCATGAACTTTCTTCCTATAATTGCGTGGCTTTCAGACATGTATGATTGCTATATGCACATGTTAGTTTTGCTAGCTTGTCTGTCTGTCTGCTTATCATATCACACTTCTAAGTGGGTAGAAAAATACCACGTAACAATTCAACATATGAGTACAACGTACGAGCTACCAAACAAACAAACAAACAAACAAACAAGTAAACATTCGAGTTTATTCGAAACGACTTTTTAATCCTCATCAGTATTAAGTCCATCTGTAGGACGATCATTTTCGACAAACGCACATTGTAACTAAATCATGTAGACTTACGAGAATTTCCATTCATGTCTGATTGAACCTATCGAAATGAACTCTTTAATGATACTAATGAATATTGAATACATCGTATTCAATGAAAATGCAAATACTTGCTCGTATATAATTATCTTTATAGCGTTAATTTTATGTGGAATCATTTATATAATTATATAGTTTGAAAGGAACCTTCAATGTGCAACATTGCATCGATTAAAAAACTTAGAAATACATCATTTCATTACGACAACATAGGCAATAGCAAACATGTACTATTATTGTACGTATTTGCAGAAATAGTTAGACTATGCGCGGGGGCAATGACATATTCTCTGTGAAGCTGCGAGCATTACAAGCACAACGATTTTACTTCCATGCTCGCTCGTGTGAGGAAATGTTATTGAAAATGAAATGAGATATTCAATAACGCGTGATATTGAGGATGTTCTATTAAAAATACTTATAGCATGTTTGCTAAATATGTTATGGTCATTTTCTCCAGTGACCAGATTAGGGATGTATTCGAAGTGAAATCTTTGTAAGACTAGATACATACGAATCACCCCAGGAGCCTTATTCTTGAGATAAATCAGATGTGAGAAAATACAGTGAGAAAATTTTCTCATCTCACTTCTCATCAGATTGAGTATTCTTGATAATGAAATACGATAAAGATTGTGAGAAACCATCAGATCCATCAAAATAGGAAGTTAAATACAAATCGAGATATGAGAAAAAAGGGAGAAAAATTGATTCAGGAATAATAATTGGCCATTTCATATGAGATAATCATTTTCTCACTCACTTTTATTTTTCTCACATCTCATTTATCTCAGGAATAAGGGTCTAGCTCGATGTAAATATACCATTCCCATTGTGCTTATGTCGCTTGTATTCTAGAAACGGTTTGATAGTACACATTTATTCCTCTCATCTACCACCTACTGTGTGATCTTAACATGTTAACCTGACCGCAACTCTCATACGACTAATACTATCATAACACAACAATATTCGCTCGCTGTAAATTGACTTGAGTATAAATATGTATTGCCTTATTAGGCAGGACCAGAAGCTTACAGATTCAGTCTACGGACAATTGATTTGTATTAATGTGTTCCATATATAGTTGGAACAATCTAACGCATATCAAGCAGATTGGTCAGATTTTATATCTATACATATGTATATATATATATATATATATATATATATATATATATATATATATATATATATAACTGTAGATTGTTGTAATCTTGATAATGTTTGCTCTTGACAAAGGCTAACATAGTTTAGCCGAAATATTGAGCATCTAATAAATTGATAAATAAATAAAAACGACTAAAATACCTCTGAATATAATCATTTCTCATATATATATATATATATATATATATATATATATATATATATATATATATATATATATATATATATATATATATATATATATATATATATATATATATATATATATATATATATATATATATATATATATAGTATTTTTTATCCTTATTTTCGCAATGAAATGGCTATCTACAAATGGCCCTATTGTACACTAAATGACATAACTAGGCTAAGGTTGGTTTGCTGATGTTGGTTAGTTTAGTTAGATTAGGTGAATTGAGGTTAACATAAATTCCGCACAAAATCTTCTACAATGTCCGCAAGGAATTGGATTAAAAATTACAACATATATATTGCACGTTTGCAAATAGCCAAGCTATCCTTGTCTAGTGGATCTGATAAGCCCATGCATTGATCGATATACCAATGGACAAGCATACCAGTGATCTATAACTTCCTAAAAAACATGGGTCATGAATTGTCCTCTGCGTAATGTATTCTGTATTCTATTCTTATTGTTGTATGGATTGCCTATTCGGAAGTATTATTTGTGAAATTATATTCCCGATTTGTATTCGTGGTTGACCTCACTGATCACACTCGTTCCACTATTTTTTAAGGGACATGTGGAAATTGTTCGTTTTTATGTTTTTTTCCAAAAGAGGACAGAAAGTTAACGAACATATCTTTTAGCTCTCTGGTAATTTGAAAACTTATAATGCATGTATAAATTTACCTATAAGTTCACCTTTATATATATACACGTTTTGATGATATGACAATATGGTATTTTATAATACACAGGGCATGTTTATGATCGGAAAATTATTAAAATGTTTCTCTATAAATGTGTTTATATATATTCTCTGATTGTATGTATTGGAAAAACAGTAAGAATTTTCGTAATTTGTAAAAAAATTATCATGCACCCTAAATTTATATTCTTTATTATGGCTCCACATTTTAAATATTATATTTGACCACAGGCAATTAAGAAATGGTCACTCAACGTGGTTCATACAGCTTAGGCACGTTGCTCTAGACTGAAAAAAGTATAGCACTTTTATGATTCCATTTCTTCAGTTTCTATAGTTGACTGAGCTACAGAGACAGCTCCAGTTGAATTGAAGAATATGTTTCTATATTCAAGAATTCATAATCATATTAATTATTTTCCATCTCCCATAAAAAGGTATCTACTTATCTCATTTATGAATTAAAATAACAACAATAGACTGTCGACGCGACTCTGAACTCTAACACCCACGCATTCATTCATTCATAACAACAACAGTTATGTGCACTTATATCTCATTATACGCCACTGTTTATGAGTTGTCATTGTAATAGAGCCGATAATAATCAACATAATCATTAGCCTAACAGCTCATGTAAAACAAGTTATTATAGCATAATAATGGTAATTATGTATATATATTCACTCAGTTCTATTATCTCACATTATCTCGCAATAACGATAGACTCCAACAAAGGTTGATATAATGAATAATAATAATAATGCTAGTGTAATGTAATCAATAATATAATTGTATCATCATTTCCTGTCTTGATGTCCATATGTCTGTTTTCTATACACTTGATAATAAAGGTGCAAGATAAGCTACTGATGGTTAATGTGGTTCAAACGAGAAACAGTTTTTACATTTTTTATTTGTGAATTGCAAATGCTGAACATATGTTAATTGATTGATATGCTACGTCATTTTTCTTTGTTTCTCTCGATGTTTTATTGGCAGATGAAGTCCAAGTTATAACCGATTGTAGTGATTGAATTTTCAAGTTCTTTGATATTGTAATTGCGATATGTTTTTATATAAATATTCATTTTTTTTTTATCAATAATAAGAAAAATCGTGATAGAAATGACCACGCTGGCGACGTCCAAACCCCTCCCATTATCAATAATCAAAATGCATAGAGTTGAAAATTGATATTGCATTTTTAAATTTTTGAATATTTGCAAATTGAAAATATGAATATGAGAATAAGAATGTAAAAAGGTAAAATAGGTCAATTATTCGATTGGTTCTTACCTTTACCACGAAAAATATCTACTTTTTGCAAGAAACCTTCACGCGTGATTTCTATATAATTATTCTTGCCTGAATATTGCAAATCAATATCGTTAGTAAACCTTATATATCCGAAACATCCACCTTCATATTAAACGTCAGCGTCATCATATGCTAGAATATTACACGATTTAAATAATCTGCTATTGTATTGTAGTCATGCATAAAGCGGCAGTGATATCAATACATACACCAAGATACACTGCAGGCTAAGCTGCTAGCAGCCTATAACGTAACATGTATCAACATTAAAAGAAAAAACTTCCACTGAATTAGCGCCAAATAGTCACGTTGAAACCATCTGTGACTAAACATTTGATAAACTGCCATCTATCTAGACCACCGAGTCTTTTCACTTGTAAATCAGCGAGAAAAGAGTGCATGATTCTCTTTGGATGCTTCACGGCTTCGGTCGAGGAGATTTGAAATATATAATGCGAGCCATGATACATTTATTAATAATATAAACTTGTGTACACCGAAGAAGAAGATCGTCCATTCACATGATAAAAGCAAGTATCACATTTATATTTGTAAAGCGGTGTTTTTAACCGTATTCAAATGTTTCAACGGCGAGGTTTACGATTAGAAACGCCACCACAACTTTCAAAAAAGATAACTTCTCAACATTGCAACGAGATTAAGTAATTACTAGAGATTTTAGAATTATTTGGTTGGTAGACAACCTTTTTATTTCGTGGATACGAGTATACTACTGTACACGAAAGAAGTAACTTAAGACATAGATTGTCGAGTTAGCCAACCTAGTTCAATGATAAACTTTTTTTTTTCTCGTCTCCAATATGGCGACGACTGTTATCAAATCTGTTGGATTCAATATAGGATAAATTTGATTTTCAAGAACCAAATTTCAGATTTGATTAAGTATAATTTTACTATGTACAATTTGATTGAAGTTAAAAAGAAGCACGCTAAATGTGATTACTACTTTCTAGTACTTCAGTTAGTTCATAATTATTAATCAACTTTAATATTTATTATAGCGCTACTTTTGTCTGGGTTGTAGACAAGCAGAGTTATAGCCTCCTTTATTACACATATCTGTTTAGGGATCGGATAGCTACGTACGATAAAGAACTATGGTTTTTATTCTGAAGAAACATAAGATAAGGCTAAGGTATCTATTTTGCATGTATATTGTGCTCCTTGTTCTTTAAACAAGATCGGTGAATAAAAGTGACGACAATAAAGATGATCGTAGCGTCAGAGAGAATACATGTCATAGCTGTAATAATCCTGGTCATTTTACTTGACGATGCCAATACAGTCATTTGTATCGAATTGGATATAAACCAGAGATCGTTGGAGATATCTGCAAAACTTTTGGTACCGTATTTCAAGCATACTCAGAACTAGAACACTGCATCGATTTAGATTGATATGCTTCAATAGGAACATTGGAACTATAGACGAGTTTCAACGAGAAGGAACCCTAGTACGATGTGGATGATATACATCTTATTTGATCAGGTATCACAACAAAACAACTCATAAAAAAGAGATAATTGATCAGCTCGTTCTAAAAATCGCCGTTTTAAAGTAGTGATGTGAATATTGCTCGCCAAATCGGTATCAGAACGAGTACGTGATGAGTTTTCAGCAGTAATTATACCACAAGATACTTACATTTTCGCATTCAATTATGATTGATTTTATAAGTCGACACGTTGCGCCGAAATATATCAGATATCTATACCATAGATCGAAGGCTATTCTCTGTTCTGTGATTATTCCTTGTACCATAGAATCATTTATCATACTGTATATATTTTGGTATTTGAATTTATTCTATAATGTGATCCTTAACCTTGATAGGGGAACAATGATTTTGTATCAAGTTTCGATGTTATTGAAAAAAAAAAATGTGATGCTGCATTGACGAAACATACGAGAAAGCCTGCTCAATGCTCTTAGCCATTTCAATCACGCGCTTTGTGAATGATTTAATATTATTGTTATACATAATGCTAAGTAATACTAATAAAATGATGATAATATAATATATATACATCATTATGACTCATTATATGCCTAATTACTTCTAAAAACTGTTATTTGTTCAAACGATTCAGCTTGATATTGGCGATATAAACTGATGGTTTAATCTCGTTCACCAATAACTTGATACAAACTTGAAATGATTCACGAGAACCGTTGGATTATCTTCCTTAGTTCCTTTAACGCCTCTCTCTTGCCAGCCAAAACTTATTAAAACAATAACACTTACCAAAGTTAACAGTCAACAGTTTACCAACTACCATTAGATGCCGTGGCCTAGTAACTCTTGCAAACACGTGGTCAGTATTATGTTGACCTTATACGAACAAATCATCGCGTTAGTAATTACACTTTAATTCAATTATACTAACTACTTAGGAAGTAAATATAGTCAGCCTACAATTCTATCGTTTTTATCTTCTAGAATAATGGATGAACGCCTTGGCAAAGTTTATTGAAATTTGGAACGCTATTCAAAATTGAATGAATGAATAAACTATACACGGTTGTTTCCCAAACAAATTTTTGTTTATTCCCACAAAGTGAGCGAATATTAGTTGGGCTAATAAGAGTGAATTCCACCAAGCTTGTTAAATTTGTACCCGCATTATTAAGAATTTCAAATACGAATCAATATTGTATCAGATACCCTGATCGAATATGCCTAATACAAGTTTGTAGTAGCTTCTTTCTTCTGCTCGCAATTTCTGAAAGCAAATTGCTTGTTTTATTTAGAAAGAACATTTGATATATACGTGAATCTCACACGTTATGCTTGTTTCGCATTTATCTTGGATACAAATATTTCCAGATAACCAACATTATATCTGTGACTATCAACGTAATTGCTAGTCAAGATCATATTAAATATTTTCAGTTGATATAGAAAATTACGATTCTGACCAACTACAGTGGCAGTAATATGATTCGTATAATGTAGGCACAGCCTTCTTCATTGGATAAGACAGTATCTTCTTATCAGAAAAGATTGATCTGAATAAAGAAAGCTATGAATGTAGGCCTCACTCTTGGCTATGAGGGAAACTCATCGCCTATTGGAAGTACTAGGAAAACGCCATATGCGTTGTTAGACGAGCGGATAGTAATAGTATGGGTAGTAATGGTTAAGACCTGTTTCGAGTGGTACCAATTTAGCACATTTTATTTTTTTTCTTAAAAATGGCTGACCCGATCTAACTGAAATTTTTTAGAAATGTGTATCAAAATGTTATTCAACTTCACGCAAAATTTCATTTTCTGGGGAAAATAAAAATATTTTCTTTTTTTCCCGTCATGTTATTTTAATGAGTATTTTTGAAATTTCTAAAATTCATAAAAAAAAAGTTACCCCCCG
The DNA here is from genome assembly GCA_907164805.1 of Brachyptera putata. Taxonomy (NCBI): domain Eukaryota; kingdom Metazoa; phylum Arthropoda; class Insecta; order Plecoptera; family Taeniopterygidae; genus Brachyptera; species Brachyptera putata. Next base: position 6,522,215 of record OU015467.1, read on the forward strand.
ATAATGCCACAAAACTATACAGATCTAAGTTAGATGAGGAACCATATTGAAAAAAAGTTTGGAGTTGATAGCTGTAGCCGTTTGACCTGTGGAGAACCGACAAAAAAACATTTTAGAAAAAAACATAAAAACGAATACCAATTTTTTTCAGTATGTCAAATTGAATCCTCGCTAAAGCTCGTCTAATAACCGAATAAAATAGCTTGAAGAAAATGTGCAATTATAGTGCAATTTTTACAATTTTCGGTTCAGTAAATCGATCAGTCAAGATATAGTTTTGAAGGGATGTTTTCTGATGTCACAATTCATTAATATTATGCACGGAAGTTCATCATTAATAAAAATCAGTTTTGGCTAACCAAATATCACTTCTGGTTCTGAATTATATTTCATCGGTACTTGAAATAATTGGGTTTATTTCCTTGTTCATTACATTCGTATTGATTCTGAATCTTGAAATAGGGTGCCTGTGGTAACTAAACATTGAAAATAGCGGAAGCAAAAGTAATTTCAGTTATTTTTCGTTATGGTTCTTCCATATTATGTAATGTAACATTAAACATTTGTTGACCAATACAATTATTATCCAAATTACAATTATTATTATTATATAGCTCATTAGCTAAAGAAACAATAATGAATAGCAACTTGAATATATTTTTGTCAATTGACAATCATTATCATACTCGTAACTTCGTGTGACTCTTGTCCAACGTCTTCGATCTTCGACGTCGAAGATCAGTCTGAAATATGAACCTGAAAAATACTGAAATAAGTGGAAAATTCTACAGCCTATCTTCACCTGCTACCTTGGACACAAAATAATAATATATGAATAAAAGGGTCGAAGTAGTATTGAGCAATATAAAAAAAACGAAACAATATAACCGAATAAAATAGATCGAAGAAAATGTGCAATTATATTGAAATTTTCACAATTTTCGATTCAGTAAATCGATCATTCGGGATATAGTTTTGAATGGACGTTCTCTGATGTAACAATTCATTAATATTATGCACGGAAGTTACAATAGTCGTCAGACCAATAGTCGAACAATAGTTCATACACAAATTAGGAATAAAATCAATAATAACTATAACAATATAATAAAATATGACGCTAATGATGATTTTAAATTACAAATCAGATTTACAATTCAGAAGCTATTTTAATGTAGCATAAAGTGGATAAAGTGAGAAGGAGGTCGAAATATGTAGGTGATATTTATATATTGTCATTTACCATACATGTGGTTTCGAAGGATGGGAACCTCATGCTAGCTCATGAAGATACAATACATTTATATTTTTTAAAGTATTAATTACTCACAGCAGTTTATAAAGAGTGTAGCTATTATTGTTCCACGAGCACCAAAATATACTAAATATACGATAAAAGATACAAAATCTAAGATGAAATAAATCGACCTATAGGAGTCATAACATCTACCGGAATTTGATTGCCGTCATGGTCGTTCATTCAGACAGAGACTCTTCGTTTTTACAGGTTTTCTCTTTCATCAGAGTGAATACTGGGAGTTCGCCTTGAGACACGCCGCGGACATTTTCTCCTCGCCATCCGAATCACATAATAAAATCACATTTCATCATTCACCGACTCCAATAATTCCAGTATTGTACGTCGTTAAACACAATATAAATGCACAACATGACACAACATGACGCGGACATTTTATTCTCACCATCCGAATCACTTAATAAGACCACATTTCCTCTCGTATTCCCAACATTTTTTTCCTAATTCACCGACGTCAATAATGTCAGTTATGTGCGTCGTTAAACACAATATAAATGTATAACAAGTAGAATAATGCACTTCAAATATCAGTGCTGACGTGTCATGATCCCAACGTTTACATATTACAAATCAAACACAAATTGTTGGCAGCCTCTTCTAATTCTTCACCGTCTGAATTGAGGTCTGTACTCAACTGTCATAGACTTTAGAAGCGTCTTGTTCAAACCGTGACCAGTAATTAAAGCTTTGGTCTTGAAATGTCAAGCTTAGTGACATGAAATACGTATACTGCTAACTACCAACTATGTATCTACTTTAAGGCCGTACTCTTGCAACATATCTATAAATTTATAATACGCCTGAAATAGATTTTCAAGATCAGAAACTTAATGAAACAATTTGTATTAAACTTCCTGTACTATTGTTCCATTACAGATTAAATGATTCCATTCAAAATACTTCTGAAAATAATCAAGCACTTGATTCTAATCTGTAGAAAATATACATTGTATTTGATATAGGTCTCAGTTCATTTAATTGAATTGAATAAAACCTTATAAAATATTGTTGACGCCAAAGGTATAGAAAATGTATGAATAGGTGATATTCATTTTGCTCTAGTTTGAAAACATTGACGAGAATAAATATCTATTTGTTCCAAAAGAATGTTTAATAACAAGTTAATACATCAATGAAATGAAGTAATTCAAAGTTTGCAACCCTGGGAGTTGTAACAAATGGAGCTGTTTAACAAGGATATCGTGTTCAAGCAAGCTCAGTGTGGTCTAATGGAGTCGCCCTAAATGCACAGCAGACCCAGCTTATGACTTCCTGATAGCTAACAGGGTTTACACAATAGTATCTCCTGGAGCTTCAACTGTCCTAATTCGTATCCAGGTTAAGGCATTGATATTGTGTTGATCACGTCTTTCAAACATTACTGATAAGCTGGGCTTCTTGATGTGAATAGAAGACAGAAATGTCCAAGTGCATGGCGTAACAGCTCTTCTGTTCGATCAGAGAGAGATGGACGTATCTTGCTAGCTCACTCATCGGACGAGAAACTAAAAATACGACCCCGTTGATGTTGTTACTCAATTGACAAATGTGTTTTGTGCTTTTCCATCTGACACTATTGAAATAAACTGGGGAAGATATTCTTTCCCCTTAAAGACTTGTTTAATTAAAAAAT
>OU015467.1:6525665-6681523 GCA_907164805.1 Brachyptera putata
CAACACATGTCACACACAACATGTCACAACACATGTTCACCATGTCACCAAAACATGTCACTAACACCATGTCACTAACACCATGTCACTAACACCATGTCACTAACACCATGTCACTAACAACAAGTCAACGTACGTACATCCACAATGTCGAAATCACACATGATACTAACACAATTCCATTTTCATGTGTATGAAAATAGTATCAAACCCTCGGTTCGGTTGTGATACTTCCTGCAGGGACCCTTACCGCGACTGCTACATAAAATGAAGTCATTAGTTCTAGCTAGCTCCAAGAGACCATAGATTTTGATTGGATGATGTTCTCTAGGAGCTGAATACCATCGCAATACGAGATGATAACAAAGTCAAGGTCACTTGGAACGTAAAAATGTGACCTATTTTGTAGCCCACCTCATTAGCAGGACTAGGATTTTGTGCGAACAACAATGGAAGCACCGGAAATAGGGAAATACCGGACTTGTTGCCATAGTACTTAGCTCTACTAGTGAATACTAGGAAAACGCCATATATGCGTTGTTAGACGAGCGGATAGTAATAGTATGGGTAAAAACTGCTTCGAGTGGTACCAATTTAGCACATTTTATGTTTTTTTCTTCATAACGGCTGACCTGATCAAGCTGAAAATTTCCAGAAATGTGTATCAAAATGTAATTCAACTTCACGCGAAATTTTATTTTTTTGGAAAATGAAAAAAATCTTTTTTTGGAAAATAAAATATTTTTTTTTTCCGCTGTGTTATTCTAATGAGTATTTTTGAAATTTCTAGAATTCATAATGCCACAAAACTATGCAGATCTAAGTTAGATGAGGAACCATATTGAAAAAAAGTTTGAAGTTGATAGCTTCAGCCGTTTGACCTGTGGAGAACCGACAAAAAAACATGGAGAAAAAAAAAAACATAAAAACGAGCACCAATGTTTTTCAGTACGTATGTCAAATTGAATCCTCGCTAAAGCTCGTCTAATAAACCAATCAAAGTCCCAGCCTAGTAGAGCTAGGTTGGCCTAGGACGTTATTCCACGTGGCAATCGTGGTAAGGGTCCTGCAGGATGTCCTATTAGATTATAATCGGTTTGACTGTACTAACTAAGAAATTTAGGATAAACTCTCACTTTTTCGATGAGCGTTAGCGAAGAGTTTCCATCCCACTCTTACGGATCTTTGTGTGTGTGTGTGTGTGTTTGTTGTTTGTTTGTTTGTTTGTGCGCACTACACAGGTCGCACGGTTGGACTGATCGACATGAAACTCTTTTTATATACGCAAACTCATCCAACTTAGAACTGTATAGTTTTGGAGTCAAATCGGTTGGACCATTTTTTAGGAACATCATTTCAAAGGTTCTTAAAAACCCCATAAGATTAGGGTGGGCGAAAAAAATTGAAAAATCAAATGTCTTCAATATGATTCAAATTTTCCTCAAATGTGAACACAGAAATAATTCATATTAATAAAAATCGACATGTAATTCGGACTAGCCGTTTCGAAGAAAATAATTTAATACATATTTTTTATTTATAGAAAAAATAGAAATGTTAGTGGAAAAATATTGCATTGTTAAATTCACGGCTTCCTAGATCCATTGGCATCGGATAAAGTTCATTTTATATGATCGAGGTGTGTAGAGTTTCGCTCATCTTACAACGCACATTCCGCGTTTGCCTATTATATCGAAACAGTGGAATTTTGTCAAGCTTAGCTGACGAATGCAACTTTCTGTGTTATAAGGTATATCTTCTCAGTTGAAGGTGAAAGTCCTCATTTCTTGTAGTTCAAGTTCTAAGCTGTCAAAATGGTAAAACAGATTTTTTTCAATTGATATAAATGTATGCAACTGAACAATAAATTAATAAAATCAGTTATTTTAAATACATCTACATTTACACATGTTGTTCATTCATCACGCCGTCAGAATATAGTGTTTGGTTGCCTACATTCATTCGTACTTGCCAAGCGACTTCCCACTTCCCAGTATAAAAAAAATGTACAGTACAGACAATACTGAAAATAAATGTTGACAAAATATTGAGTGCCCGAGGGTCGTTAGTTTGTACCGAAACACGATATTGGTTAAAAAAATAACGTAACAAATTACGAAACTACATTTTCTGTCGAATCTGTATTTTGCATAGATGATGATATAGGCCTGTAAATATTTGTATATGTTGTATACGTATCATATTTTGATCTCCTTTCAAAATTCAATTATAAAAAAATCATAAAATCATTGAAATTTTACTAATTTGAGCCACAGTTCACGCTCCCTTTTTAGATAAGCATTAGATTATTTTTCGAAAAAACTCGGTTAGTTCATTTCATCAGTTAAATTTTGAATGATCTTTCAGACTTGGATCATGTGTGCTCATCTAATGTTTCCTTATCACTGTTATCATTAAAATATCTGCCATCTCTTTCGTCTCTCTTCGACTAAATGTTGAACCTATTCAATATACTTGATATTGCAGATTAGTGTTTCTAGCTACTTGAATGCCTGACTATAAAGATCAGAAAGATCTTATACAAAACCTAGTATAAAGTTAAACAATTTAAAAATGAAAGGGAGTAACATAATTCAATAAGAAACATTTCTATGTATGTTTTTCAGTCTGCATCATATATTCTGACTGCTGAATGTAAATTGAAGCACCAAGTTTCCAGCGCTATCAACATCGCCTGTTATACAAGTTATTGACATGATACGGTTCAACCTATAATATATACCATCGACTCAAAACCTAAGACATTATTATATAATAATAAGTTTTATATAAGTTTATTAGACGAGCTTTAGCGAGGATTCAATTTGACATACTGAAAAAAATTGGCGTTCGTTTTTTTTTATGTTTTCTTTTGGTTCTCCACAGGTCAAACGGCTACAGCTATCAACTTCAAACTTTTTGTCAATATGATTCCTCATCTAACTTAGAGCTGTATAGAACTTTTTTTTTATGAATTTTAGTTATTTCAAAAATACCCAGTAGAATAACACAGCGGAAAAAAAAAAGTTTTTATTTTCCAACAAAATGAAATTTTGCGTGAAGTTGAATTACTTTTTGATACACATTTCTGGAAATTTTCAGCTTGATCGGGTCAGCCATTTTGAAGAAAAACATAAAATATGCTAAATTGGTACCACTCGAAGCAGATTTTACACATTTCACCCATACTATTACTATCCGCTCGTCTAACAACGCATATATGGCGTTTTCCTAGTATAATATTCAGGAAAGAAGAACGGGCTTATGTGTGCTAGACATATAAGACATATAAGCTAGACTAATGCTTGAAAGTAATTTTTCAAATTATATGATAAGTTAAAAACTTTTGTTATGGAACTGAAATAATGAAAAATACAATTTGTTGAAATTCGTTCCAAACTTTACAACATAAAACTTACGAAAATGACTCGACCATCTTATTGGGTAATCAATTGTAAGATTGAGAATGATATCCGTACATATTGAGTCATGCAGGGAAGAAAGTCCAGTTTGCTTATTACTGATGTTATTATTAACAAATAGCATGGGTTACCAAGATAATAACAATTCTCAACTGCCAGTTAGTTATTCCCTTATTGGTAATTACAGCTATTTTCTAACTGTAAATATAACTCCAACAAAGCACGTTATAAACATGTTTTTCTTATAATTACTCATACTATAAGTAAACAAAAAGCATTATTATATATTATATTGAGGATCTATAATGTAGAATCAACTGAATGATAGACAGATGATCACTAGAGCCTATTGTACCAACTGATGATTAAATATTAATTAGTTAATCATTACTCAAAATACAAAAATAGCATAGGTAACCAAGAGTAATACCAAGTTAATTTGCTAATTTTTGCCTAATTCGCTAATCATCACTTGGTACAACCGGCTCTACGACAATGACGAACAGTCGTGGTTCTTTTAATAAACTCTCACTGTCAGAAAAGCAACCTATTTGGTGAACTATTCAAAGCATTTCATCAAAAGTTGAAGTTATTATGAACTTGCGGCACTTTTAATCAACTCTCCTTATTGCAGATGCGTGCAAAGAATTCATTAATTCAAGTCTATGAATTTTCTCACTCACATCTTTTAGGTATTCACAATGTCAATGCTAGGTTTATTATCGCTTGAAGTAAATAATCAATCACTGATCTAGCGAAAAACAGGTATCAAACTATTAAAATTAATGTCTGACAAAACAAATTATCAGGTCTATTGGAGATTCAATAATCAATTCTATATAATTATTGGGTGAACGTTAATGAAGATGTATGTTACTTTGATGGTACTTTCTAAGAATGTGTTTTTCCCACGTCCTGCACAGTTTGAACAACCAACTATACCAAAACGAAACTTTCTTGGACGCACGGACTTACCCAATATATAAGTGTTATTTTTTTTAAACTGTTGGATGCTTTCATTTTCATCTATGTATATGAATATTCGAAAATTGATACACTTTATCAATATGAGGCTGATATGGAGGGATTTCATTTCGTTCAAAATCCTTAGATTTAGTACAGAACAAATAGAGTGGAGTGCAGCATCTTCTGGAGTTTTGGGAGAAACAGTCAGTACCTTAATTGAGAGAATGAAATGGAATAAATCAAACATTCTCCACGTGGTAAAAAAAAAGGTATTTACGTTTTTTTTTACTCTTGGTTGATCCATACACCAGGTACACGTAAAACATTCAACTTACGTTTAACCAATATATATATATATATATATATATATATATATATATATATATATATATATATATATATATATATATATATATATAGAGAGAGAGAGAGATGAGAGAGAGAGAGAGAGAGAGAGAGAGAAAGAGAGCGAGAAGAGAGAGAGAGAGAGAGAGAGAGAGAGAATCTCTACTCATCCAGTCAGTATTCATTCAGGCGAATTTTCATTTTATTTCCCAGTGATTATATTTGAACATAAAGTTGTTTAAACAATGCTGCGTTAAAGAAAAACAATAAAGAATTGTTTTTCATGTGTAAACAAGTAAACATATAAAACGCAGATAGTCATTTGAAATGATATAAAACACAGCTGTAGTGTTGTACGTTGTAGTCGAAGTCACGTACGAACAGGAGTCGCACTACGCAGCTTGGAAAATCACATCTCTAGCGTAATTGCTCCTGAAAAATAAACCAACTTTAACATTCCATTCATATCGGAAAATGCTATTTACGTGTTACATCTGTATAGAGCCTATAGTGATAATAATAATAATATCTAGGAAAACGCCATGTATGCGTTGTTAGACGAGCGGATAGTAATAGTATGGGTAAAAATGGGTGAAAACTGCTTCGAGTGGTACCAATTTAGCACAATTTATGTTTTTTATTCAAAATGGCTGACCCGATCAAGCTGAAAATTTTTAGAAATGTGTATCAAAATGTAATTCAACTTCACGCAAAATTTCATTTTTTTGGAAAATAAAAATATTTTCTTTTTTTTTCCGCTATGTTATTCTAATGGGTATTTTTGAAATTTCTAAATTTCATTAAAAAAAAATTACCCTTCGATGATGCCACAAAACTATACAGATCTAAGTTAGATCAGAAACCATATTGAAAAAAATTCGAAGTTGATAGCTGTAATCGTTTGACCTGTGGAGAACCGACAAAAAAACATGAAAAAAAAAACGAACATCAATTTTTTTCAGTACGTCAAATTGAATCCTCAATAAAGCTCGTCTAATAATAATATAATAAGTCTTCATTTCATTTAGCAGGTACAGAAATACAGTGAAAAACAGTATAACAAGAAAAGCTTGATGAAAATGGCGAAGTTCGGGCTCGTTCTTGTACAATAATGATGTGTACTGAGACGGGTAGATAAGTTGATATAGTGTGCCGAACAGGCATTCAGGAGAACGGGGTTCGATTCCCGTAACGGTTGACCATCCTGACTGTGATTTTCAATTGTTCACCTTGGCTTAGTCGTTCCTGAATATTAGGTTTCTATCCTCTTTTTCCCATGATTGTAACATAATAAATATAAATATTCACTTTATGGTTAGCAATACATTGATATATTATAAACTACTATAAAATGATTCATGGCTTATATTTATACCTTATACAACTACATCTAACGGGGGTTATAAAAGTGTATTCCACAATTAAAATAGATTGAATAAAGTTACTCACTAAACAGAAGAGCCTAGACTGAAACTACAAACGAAAATAAATTGAAACTATACTGAAATAGAAAATGTATGTATGTGTAAGTGTATACCTTAATTTGAGTATTCCATGTCTTTAGAAATATTTCTTCTCTCTCATCATTGAATAGAAACGGATAGTTTAATTAGTATAATTATCTAAAATATCTTTCGATTTTTTAGGGCGACCTTTTCAAAATGCCTGAATTGTTCATTTTGAGTCTCGATGCTCAAATTAACCCTATATACATTCATATCATTTGAGTTGTATTCAAGTTTATCACATGTTCATATTTAAGCATGTGGCATCTCTAAAAATTAAGATTTGATAATGATTCAGAATAATCAATATACAAATCACATCACAAATTAAAGCAACGTGACAAACCAAACGTATATGATACTATATTTGAACAAAATGATGAAAAATAATTATCAGGCTTTGATCATTCTCTAATTTTCACTTAATATGTCAAACATTTATAAAATATCTTAACGTCTAATATTATATTCAACGTACAGTTGGCCACCATTAAATAAACCACTAAATACAAACAAAAATACAGAAGTTATAATGCAATATAATATAAGTAAAAATGTTCAAAGCGCTCAAATATACATCTGTTATTCAACACTGCCCACTTCGAAACACCATTTTACTCTTGTTTCATTCACAAACAAATTAACTCTTGTTTTCCTAACCGAGTTTCTTATTTACTCTTTCTTTGTGTACGAAATCATCAAGTACTTGCCCAACAGAAGACTGCTCGAAACCTACAATCGTCAACATAAAACTATACATCACAACAACCGATCGGCATACACATCAAGATGAAACAACTGGCTATAGGAAACCCCCATTCTCAATATCCTTTGTCTGTAATTACGTCATACGGCGTCTCGACGCCCGCGGGGGGTGGGGACCCAGGCGACGCCCTCTGCCTGACTGGCTGTACTTAGCGTCTCCATAGTCCTCTAATTATACTCTATAGTCGGGTCTGTAGACACGTAACACGTAACGAGTGAGCGAGTAATAGACTCAAGCAACGCAAGAAGAATATCTCAAGACCTAGCTTTCATTCGTTACGTGGGGTTGTCAATGTGGTTGTCAAGATGGCATTAGGTTCATAGAGATTTATACTGAGGATGTTGGAATTAAAAAAAATAAAAACGACGAACAACAGTAATCATATTTGATATTAATGTCAGAGGAAATGGAATTTCTTTGTAACTTAATTTCTCAAACATTTGTAGGTCCAACGAAATTGTTTACTAAAAGTTTCATATTCCATTCTATGAGTTTGGCCCATAAAACGCATATCTGCGGTTAATATTAAACGCATTATAGTTGATGCGTTTTAACGTCCTGTTCAAAACATTGACCTATCATCTTCATTATTGTCTCAATCTGTCCACGTCACTCAGAGTTTCTAGAGTAATAAACAACGGTCCCTTAGCGCATTAAACTCCGCTACGTCTTCAAGCAGCTACTTCCCTACATTGCCCTGGCAACTTATTAGGAAATATACCTTTTAAAAACTTTACCGTTACGACTTTTTCACCACTTTCTTTGGATATTTAGACGGGTTAAATATGTAAATTGGTCCTACTTAAAATGTTTTACAGCTCTTTGTGACTAATTCAGCTATTTCAAGGTATAATAAATCATGCTAATGCTAATAACCATAATAATGGACACGTTATGTGTCATTAAAAGAAATGTTGGTACTCGTAAGAAAATTAGATTAAAACTTGAGATGTTTGGAAAAATGATTTAGAAATACAAAATGTGGAATAAATTCAAGATTGGCATTTACGTAGGCTGTATTTCATTATTGAGTTTTTTTTTCAGTTTAGTTGTAACAGGTAACAGTGTATTGTTGATCAGAATCGTCAACAATGAAAAATGAATATGTACACACACGAATAATTTACGGATAAGTCTTGAATGAATTATTCACTTCATTACGTATTTAACGATTTTTTAAACGGTTCATTACGAATTTCGTATGATTCACGCATGGAAATTATATTCATACTCACTAAGAATACTAAGAAAACATACTAAAGAAACATACTAAGAAAATATTAACGAAGCAATGAAGCAACATGTTTATTATTTGTATTATACACAGGTGAGGAATGTATTCAGTACAAACACCATATATAGTTTATAATTACGAATTATATTGAAAAAATCGTGAATCCTGAAAACACACGTATTTTTAATCACTTTGTGGCTGAATCAACGCTTGTTTTGAGAACAACTTTCCACAGTTTACTTCATTACATGACTAGCATAAATATTACATCTAATTCGAAATTTCAATTAAATCCGCAATATATTTATTTCAATCCCATTCCGTTTAATTCCGTTAACTGGTGGTTGTATAACTGGCGGTATAGCGTATACGTTATAACAATAGAGTATAACATAGCCATGTAGTTAAGCCGGTCGCCGTGGTTACCCACCGCACAGTACTGACCTAGTACCAGTGGACTATAGTGGGCTCTGACGTCATAGATCGCATGGGTCGTGACCTTTGACTTCAAATACTAGGAAAACGCTACATATTTCTTCGTTCATATACGAGTCATGCGGCACATTTGTTATTTATTACTAAACACGTTTCAAAGTTGCATCAAGTTAAAAACCGAGTCTCTCGATTTATGAAAATAATTTGCTACATACATATGCAATATTGTACTAATTATAGGGATGATATTTGTATTTTTACGCTCTTTAGGTTGAGTTTCCCAATAGCTTGTTAGTAGTGCAACCACTTTTAACTTGATTGTTATAGCCCTTGGTCAATTTATTCTAGTTTACTGACTAATCAATCGATTAGATTAAAGGAGTCGCTATACGAAATACTTGAATTCTGATCCTCAGCGGAATAATGTGATCGCGGATGTTTTGGGTGAACAAAAATGATATAATAACTAAGAAAACGCCATATATGCGTTGTTAGATGAGCGGATAGTAATAGTATGGCTAAAAATGGGTAAAAACTGCTTCGAGTGGTACCAATTCAGCACATTTTATGTTTTTTCTTCAAAATGGCTGACCCGATCAAGTTGAAAATTTTTATAAATGTGTATCAAAATGTAATTCAACTTCACGCAAAATTTCATTTATTTGGAAAATATTTTTTTTTTTTCGCCATGTTATTCTAATGGGTATTTTTGAAATTTATGAAATTTATAAAAACAGAAGTTACCCCCTGATAATGCCAAAAAACTATACAGATCTGAGTTAGATGAGGAACCATATCGAAAAAAAGTTTGAAATTGATAGATGTAGCCGTTTGACCTGTAGAGAACCGACAAAACAAACATAAAAAAAAACATGAAAATGAACACCAATTTTTTTCAGTAAGTCAAATTGAACCCTCGCTAAAGCTCGACTAATAACTTAACGAATGAACTCAACAACTACACATGTATGGTCATCTCTTTTGTATATAAATGTCCCAGCATGGAGGCAAATTCTCATTAAGTTCATCCTATCTTTGTAATCGATCTACGTAGTAACACACATTCCGAAAGATGTGACGTAAAACTCAGATGGCGTTTTCAGTTCTTTCCTCCAATTATTGAGAGGGGTTATTAATGATCAGTAATTAATAGTACTGTATGAGAACAGTCTTTGTAATCAAGTTGTGAATTAACTGAAGGGGTTGGATGAGTTTTCCTCCCTAATAATGTTTTCGTTGAATGACACACGCTTCAGGAAGTTCTCATGTTGCAGTGACCACAGGCACGTGTATACAACTTGTTAGGATTTTACTCTTATTACACTTAATTAATCGATTCAAATTTCAAAGCAAGCTCAGAAGGGAGTTAATTGTCATTTCAACTTGCATTTTTATTAACGAAACCTCTAAAATATTCAAGAGAAATAAGTGAGATGAACAAAATCTAAAGTGAATGTCTATATTTTATTTAAACTAATTATAACTAGACGAGCTTTAGCGAGGATTCAATTTGACATACTGAAAAAAATTGGCGTTCGTTTCCTCATCTAACTTAGATCTGTATAGTTTTGTGGCATTATCGGGGAGTAACTTTTATTTTATGAATTTAAAAAATTTCAAAAATTCCCATTAGAATAACATGGCGGAAAAAAAGAGAAAATATTTTTATTTTCCAAAAAAATGAAATTTCGCGTGGAGTTGAATTACATTTTGGTACACAAGTCTCAAAAATGTCAGCCTGATCGGGTCAGCCATTTTGAAGAAAAAACATAAAATGTACCAAATTGGTACCACTCAAAGCAGTTTTTACCCATTTTTACCAATAGGCCTACTATTACTATCCGCTCGTCTTACGACGCATATATGGCGTTTTCCTAGTTTACAAGTATTCAAGATGAAAGGGGGAATCATTTCGATTAGCTCTGCATTCGTTTTGAGCACAGAAATAAACCATTACATTCCATTTAGATGAGCGTAAATGGAGACATAGGTCCTAAAACTAGATAACAAGAAGCTAGTTCGTATGTGTGATATGTGTATTTGTGTGCGTGTTTGTGCTCAACAGGTCAAATAAAATATTGAACTTCAAACTTTTCCTCTAATTGCCCATTATACTAATACGACAATTGACGACTCTTGAGACCACTTTTGGAAAAATATATATTCGAAAGTCTGAAACTAAATTCGGAATGATCATCTGATACAAAATAAAACAAGAAATCAGCATTGATATGGTATATATAAATCAGTGATGGTATTATGTAGAACATTACATTTCTATCCGAGAGAGAATTATTAATTTTTGAAATATTTGTGCAGAATAATTTACCGAGCGAACGCAACATATGCGTTGTGATATGAGTGAGACAAATCTATGAAATGATCTCAAAATTCTCACACCTTGATTTCAAAATCCACAAAATTTTCATAAAACATTTCAAAAATGTTCATCATTGTGGTTTTCACAACATCTAAAATTCCAATATTTCAGTATCAAAATATTGAACCACTTCACGATATGTTTTTCTTATGGACATTACAAAATTTCAATTGTTAATTTTTCAAAATTCACCCGACCGGCGCTACTGATGAAATATACAGTTCAAAGTTTGAGAGAATAACAATTTTATTGTCAGCTGTTCACACAAATGTGATTGACCACAAGGATCCAGCTTGATAATCTATACAAAATCACAATCGAATTACAAAAATTACTCATGTAAAATTATTAACCTATATCTAGGTATAAAAGTCGACGATTTAAAAAAGAATAACGTTATTGAAACAAAAATACAAATGATAATAATAAGTTTGAAGATTGAATAGTTGAAATAAATAAAATAAATGTTTTGTAATGTTTATGACGAGTTATTATATAGGTGATTGTGGAGAATGAAGGATGAGTCTTTAAAAATTGATGTCACTATGTGATCTAAATTGACGGTGGAAATGGCACACGTCTTCAAAAAATTAGTAAACAAATATGGAATTACACCTCGGGCTCCCAAGAAAAGACCAATAACGTTCCAGTATTGACTATCAATCTTATACTTTTGAGCTAGGTCAAAGTGTGTAATACCTACATCAGCTTCTTGTAAATCATGTTTGCTGTGCAACCCGTGGAACGAGTACATACTCAGATATACTCGATTGGATCGAATAGAAGTCTCCACATACACTCATCCATAAACCACTCCAGTTTGTACAATGTTTCCACCCTGCAGAGGTATAATACGCTTCTCTACCCTCTGCTTTAATCATGACGTGTACGTTTAATATCGAGTCAAGCTCTTGCTACGTCTTGAAGAATCGCCCTCGCGGGAATTACTCCAACTAACCGCACGTTATTATTATTATAATATATGTAGTGATATGAAAAATAGGTCACGATAATGTCAAAGGTGGTCTGCAATATTCTATAAGGTCATACAAATAATTGAAATCAATAATGCATCATTCATGTTATTAGATGAGCATGTAGAAGATTCCATTTCATATTCTAGAAAAAAATCTTTTGTAAATGGCAACAGGTCAGACAGCGTAACGAATCGACTCGTAACTTTTCCAGGATGTTGTTGTCATACCAGAAAATATAGTAATTGTTTTTAAAACAAATCAGTTCTTTTTTATTTGTGAAATGATTTTATGAAACTGCTAAAGGTAGAGCAAGTAATATTTGGTGGAGACGCTTTTATGAATGACACCCTTTTGGTGGAAGGGCCGGGTGAGAGGAATTATTTTCTGGTGGAGGTGCCTGGAGAGGTAACACCATGAAACAAGAAATGTTGTGAATTCAAACCTAAGTACTCGAATTAGAGGTTTTCTGATTATATTCGTACGGTAGCTTTTGTTACGATTAGAGCCGATTGTACCAACTGATGATTATATATTAATTAGTTAATCATTACTTAAGGTAAAAAAATAACATATGTAACCAAGGTTGATTAAAAGTTGATTTGGTAATTTTTGCCTAATTCACTAATCATCACTTGGAACAACCGGCTCTTAGGGCCCATATTACCAATAGTAAAAATGTGTTAATTAAGCTAATTAATCAATTGCAGTACAAAAATAACATTGGTAACCAAGGGTAATAACAAGCTAATTCACTAATTATCGCTTAATCAACAAATGTATCATTCGTAATACTGGGCCTTAATCAAATAATTCAACAATTCAATTTTATTTAACACTGGCCCCTTGTGTGAAACCACGCCCAACCACCACACCGACTTTGTATGTTGAATTATGTTTCTATATATAAACTGACTTGAATGTCCAAATCTCCACTCGACTTATAAATACATCTGGTGGTGATGCCTCAAGTATTCCTTAAGGGGGTGCGTGCAAGGTGCTCATAAAAATAGAGAAATTCACCTTCACCCTTTTTTTTCGTGTTCAAAAACCAGTGTAATTGAATGAAAAGTTCACATCTCCAAGATAATGTCATGCTCTTTGATTAATATTACATTTTATCACAGTGAGTTCAATCAGTTTTGATATAATATATGATTGAATAAAAAGAATGTGATGAAATTCATTGACGTATTTTCTCAAAACTGATTGAATTCACAAAAATAAAATGTCATAAATTATCTTGGATATGTGAACTTTTCATTCAATTACATTGTTTTTTGAAAATGTAAAAATATAATATGTGATTGAATAAAAAGAATGTGATGAAATTCATTGACGTATTTTCTCAAAACTGATTGAATTCACAAAAATAAAATGTCATAAATTATCTTGGATATGTGAACTTTTTATTCAATCACACTGTTTTTTGAAAATTTAAGAGAAAATAAGATGAATTTCTCGATTTGTGTAAGCACCGTGTACGCACCCCCTCAAGATTCCTCAAGTTAGAGTGCATTGAACAGTGATGTAGTCCTGAAAAAAGCCATGGGTAGGCTCGCTGCGATAGAAAAGTGAAACCGGTGGAGGAGGAGGTTGGGTACTGCAGGAAGTTATTCAAATTAAGATATCAACCAAAGTTGTTTTAATGAGTTCAGGGAGCAATCTGTTTCAGCTATCAGAGAAACACAAACAGTATTTCTTCATCCATATCATAATTCACGCATCCCCAACTGCCACAACAGTGACTTGTTTTACAATTTCTTTCCCACAACGAGAACAAATTCATCTGTTTCTGCTTCAGTGACCTCAGCCAAGTTGACACAATAACCACTTATTTATTATAAGATTATTAATTCAATTCAATTCAATTAATTCCTGAAAATTAAAGTCTATAGCCGTATACAGCCCTGCTTACTCAAAGTGTGCTCTTGTAAGCTTGCAATGAAATAAGTGAGTTTATCTACGTAAGCCCAAACTACACCACTAATATTGAACATTTGAATATATTGGTGGAGGTGCCGAGTTTCTTAGAAAATATTATAAATCGTGAGTATAACAGATACGGTTAACAAATAAACTGAAGTAGAATATGCTCACTCAAAGTGTGCTCTCGTAAGCCTGCAATGAAATAAGTGAGTTTACCTGCGTAAACCCAAACTACACCACTAATATTGAACATTTGAATATATTGGTGGAGGTGCCGGGTTTCTTGAAAAATATTATAAATCGTGAGTATAACAGGTACGGTTCACAAATAAACTGAAGTAGAATACGAAGAGTGGAACTAATTCAAATAATGAATTTTCAACATAAATTTCATATGTCGGTTTTACATATTTACCAACTTATTGAAAACTATATTTTCCAATACCTCGAATGCACGTGTAAGTATTATAAGGGACAACCAATCGAAACATTCGAGCGCGGAAGGGAAAAGGAGACGTTCGATTTTCCAGTGCAATAAAACCATTGATCAAAACAGAAACAACATGTGAAGGAAATGAAATAGAAATACACTCAGTCAATCGAGTGTAGGGTGTTTTTTTGTTATTGTTGTTCGACATAACTCATCTTTCCAAGCCGTTAGGTACAAGTATGAACTGTTGAATTACACGGGAACGATTACAAACCTTCCTCGCTCCTCGTTCACCCCTTACGAATTGTTATCCAAGCATCAACTTCGTCCACTTCTCCCCACCATTTCCCACTTTTCCTACCGTTCCACTTTTTCCATTTTAGCTACTCCACAAAGTTTTTTTTTTCATATCGTTCAACATATCACAGCTCTTCGTACTTCTACGTTGTATATTTTATCCTACGTTGGTCTAATTGGAATTTTCTAATCTCATCAAGTTCGAGTGCTATTATGCGAAATAACGTAATATTTCGTTTGATAAGATCTCAAGCTTCCCTAATTAAGAAGTGACTCTGACTCTGAAGGACACAATCATACCTGACAGAGGGTTTTGTATTTTTTTTCATCGATATTTAACACCCCACCTGCAGCTATGGGTGTCGGCAAGGAGGTGCACTTGCCCTCCCTGGCACCAGGCAGAAATTTATTTGAAAAGTTAAAATTGTTTTTTTAAACAATTATGTTTTTCGAAACTTTGTAAGTACCGACTGTACCAGTGACATATTTTAACATGTCTTGTTACGCGGGTGGTCATGAGTCTGATGTGACTGGGGTGGGTAGGCAAGGCTATGCCTTCGCCGACTGACGAATATGATTTATTGGGCTATTCTTATTTCCTGGAATTTTGATATTGGGTATCAAACAGACCAATCAGATTCTAATAACTCATTTTGGCTATTTTGTATGATGAAATATTTAAAAAGATGAATAGGATCAACTATAATTCAATCAATTCAACATTATCTGTCTTCTTTCTCTTTAAAAATCTATAGCTTACTAAATTGTCACAAAACCTCCCAAAACACCATAAAACGATGGAAATTTTGAAACAACCCCTTGTGGAGCCCTCTCCACCAATCCCATTGGGACTTGTGCATTTTCGAATTTGGGATTTTTGGCTTCCCCTTAAATTTCTTCCTGCCGACGCCCATGTCTATTATATAGGTCACACGGGGCTACGGATGATCGGAATATGATGATTCTCACATTGAACTCGTGCCTAAAGCGCCACTCGACCCCGTGCTTGTTGGGCTTCAGATGTAAAATCAGTGCCTGAGCCATACAAGTATGTTTTATGTTTCATGTAAATGTGTCATCTTTTATTGTAAATTATTTATGTTTCATTGTAAACGTTTTTTATTGTGAATATTTGTATTTGTTTCACTCGTACAAATATGTTTCCATACACCCTTGCTAGGATTTATCCTGGAGGGTGAAATGCTGTAACAAGTTGTGGAAATAAAGAGATTATTATTATTATTATTATTGGCATTAAACGGAAACAGAACATAATAAAGGTTAAAAGGCTGAAAAGAGTGATAAGTATAGACTGGGAGGCACGAAAGAAGAAGGCGCGAACCACCCGTTCGCAAGTGGTGTGGGATAGGGAAAACGGTCGCTCGGAACCATCTCCGTGCGTGGATACAAGTAAATGTCGTATGGTATTGAAATCCATGATAATCTCGTTAAAGAACCGTATCAAACTACATATACGGTTGCCACTTGGACATGCATAACAAAAGCAACACATGATCAATTGTATGAAGAAAATTCGCCCTAATTATAATAATATTATCGTGTGATGAAATTATCGATATCCGTTGTAATGTTTATAAATAATTACATAGTTGATAATTCATACACCTGAGAGAAATTGTCAGAAACACAATACAATTATAGTAAATAGATCAAGTAACTCAATGAAACAATGAACATGAGAGCTCGTGTTTTATAGAGATCATATTAAGACTTTAGCTGTTGTCCATATAGGTGATTTCTAAGGATGGCAATTGATCCTAAACCTTATCTGAAAGATCAACAGTATTCTAGAAAATAATTATCAGAATGTTATGAAACAATCTCAATAAAATTAGCATAAGTTCAAATGGCAATTCAGTAATCACTAAATTGTATCTAATTATGGAATTCACCACAATGCACATGTTCAAACGGCAATTCGTTAATCACTATTCTTCATGTTGTCCTGCAAATATTACGCTGTGAACACATTTTCCGTTGTCACCACACGCACGTCTGTGCGTGTGTGTAGCGCAGTTGTAAATGACTACGCAATACTACGTAACTAAACGTATAACGAGTATTTTATGAATGAGTCTCGTACCAACATTCAAACAACAAGTTACCGACAACTGTTTAGTATTCACCATTGATCATGTCAACTGCAATTGTACAAACATGTATACCAACTTTTTATATTAACTTTATAACATAATGTTCTTATAAATTGATATTCTTTTACGAATGATGGAATATGTAACAGAGTGTAATAAATACCTATAAAAATGTACAAGTTTTACAGTAATGTTGTTCGGATCGTATAATGTTCTTTAGAATGATGTTGTATTTCAGTCAAGAATACTCCACTCATATATATATTATCCAAAACGTTTATTAATAATTATACTGATTCCATGTAGGCATACAGCTTAAATATATATATTCATATATATATATATATATATATATATATATATATATATATATATATATATATATATATATAAAACAAGGATGTGTTCACTTATTTATTATACTAGGAAAACGCGTTATGTGTTTCCGCGTTGATGGATGAGCTGATGAGAGTGAAATTGAATATTTTCAAAAAGTTACATCAAGTTGATGTTTTGACGGCATTCAAGTTAAAATCCATCTTTCCATTCGGTTGGTTTATTTCGTAGACTATTCTAATGAAGGAAATATCTGATGCAGTTTAATATTATATGTAATACAATTTAATGAAACTTTATTCACTGAATAATTAATTTCTTGGAAACGGCTCGTCCGATTCCAATAGGAGTGTGTGATAATGTGCATCATTGTTGTAGTTACGTTTAGGAAAATTTTGAATTCTGTTGAAAATATTGATTTTCAAGATTTTTCCGTCCAGCCATTTCTTACGGGGTTTTTCAAAACTTTGGAATGGTTTATCAAAACGTGGTTGGACCTATTAGACCCAAAAACTATACAGTTCTAAGTTGGATAAGTCCGCGTCTACCAAAAAAGTTTCATGCCGATCAGTCCAACCGTGCGACCTGTGTAGTGCGCACAAACAAACAAACAAACAAAACACACAGACAAAGCTCCGTAAGAGTGGGATGGAAACTCTTCGCTAACGCTCATCGAATAACCATTTTTCTCGTATCGACTCAAAGACTCAACGGACCTACTCTTTACTTCTAGTCAATTTACTCAATTTACTCAATTGATACATTGACTTACTATTTTATGTTCGAATTTTTGGCCCCTCTTCCGCTATGAGCCTGTAAATTTTTTTCTCATTCCAATTGTAACTAGGTAAGTTAGTTAAATAGTGGACAGTAGGTATAGGTACATACATATTATAGCCAATACTCATACTTCCATTGCGTCATGAAGTTTTTTATTCTGAAAAGTGAAAATAATATTTCATACATAATACTTTTATTCAAGTTTTAAATTTGTATAACAAAAATTGCTATAGTATATCTCTGTATAGCTAAGCTTTCAAATACGCAGTTGATCAAGTCGTACAAATTGCTGAAATGACGTAGGTTTTAATGATTTGTAGATTTTCTAATCTTATGTCAATAAAAAAAAATCAGAATTTCTCTTCTTCGGCCACACAACGTAATCGCCTTCACAAAAACGTTAATGTAAGTCAGTGTGTAGCAAGTCAGTTCCATGTTGTTTGAAATCGAGTTACGGCCAAGTTACCATCCCCATCCCACCCTTCTTTGGCAACACCTTGGGAAGGATTAGGGGATGATATACCTCTACCAGGTTAACTAGACGAACTCGTTGCATAATTGCCTTCCGATTAGTTAAACCATCAATTACTAACTTCAGATACCCCGCCCCTCCCACCCTCCCTTCCCCTACCACCTTAATTTGATGCCACGTCACTAGTGACGACCACATGGGACAAGGTGGTACGAGTACGAGAGTTAGAGGGATGTGGAGAGAGAGAAATGTCAGTCATCGTCTCAGATATATTACTGTTGACAACGCTCAAGTGCCAATATTAGAAATGAGTGAAGTTGGTATCACTCTCAAACGTCATTCAGGAGACCGGAGTTCGATTTCCGCTATGGTCGACAATTCTGATAAGGATTTTCGTTTGATTTCCCTTCGTCGTTAAAGTAAAAACTGACTTGGTTGGCAATGAACAGGCCACGATTGCTTTCTCTCCAATGTTCAAAAAATATAGTTGAATAACTTTCTAAGTCTCGGTATCACCAAGTCCAGTTAGTCTTTATCTGAGAGTTAGTGAAAACAACTTTTAAACTACCAGTTGGAACTATTCTCACGTTAGTAACTCTAGCACCAACTTCTTCATCAACACTTATAAATGTTAGTCATCATCACAGTGCGTCGTTAATAAAATCAATGTGAATCAATAAACAAATGTGCCCACAAAAAGCACTACAACCGCTAGAACACCAACAACTATGCCAGGCTTATAAGAGTCGATGCGAAAAAAACATAAATATTGACCATTTTATTAACATGGTAGTTGGTGTGCACCTCAAACAATATAAGATATTGAGATACATTGAATGTTGGTACCACTAGATCGTGTCTCCACGTTCGTCCATCAAAGTGAGCATATATAGCGTTGTTATACATCATTAATAAACTAACAGTTTTTCTTTTTTCTCTTTTTCAGGTAAGTTCCTGCAGGTTTCTTCACTTATACGCTTGTAAGATAAAGAGCCGTCAAGGAGTTGACTACTCTACCGACAAGAGAGTGAGTAGACGGCGCAAATAACGTAACAACTTATAATTTCATTGATTGTGTATTATATGGAGTGTTCAATCTACAATATTTATTAATAAACAGGAGTGAAACATATATCATTGGAACAACAAGAATAAAATATCGGTAAAAGCTTCTATAGAACAGTTTTGTGTGGACCAGTTGCTGTGCGAGCGACCATAAAGGGCAAAAAAGAGAAAAACCGATTTGAACTAGGTGAACATTTTTGCAAATGCTCATCCAGATATCTATAGTTCGATCATAGTCGATTATTGTTTGCTTAACGACCCCACCAACAACTAGGTTATACGGGGGTACGAATGAGAAGGTGATTATGAGACTGTGGAGTGATGATAAGTGAAAGGACGTTCACAAAAACCCATGCCCTATGCGGGACTCGAACCCACGCCCAACGGTGACTTCAGTTTCTGAAGCTGTGCCTCAGCTGGCTGAGCTACCGAGGGTGGCGCATCAGAGTCGATAAAATAGATGGCTTCAGAATATAGAACTGTTTTATCGACTCTGGTTCTACTCAATTGGGATTGTGATGCAACTCTTTGATGCGCATGCGCTCTACAGTCTCCAACACGTAGAATCTCATTGAGACTTTGTGTCTCAATCTAGCGAAATTTCGAACAATACTCATCAGGTTATCTATACGTGGATGCTCGGAACTGAAGAGTGTCCATCGTATACCATAAGCTATTCGAATGATTCGATCCTTCATTTCAACGCTTTTTTCTCCATTACAATTTGACAGAAATCATCTGTCAACTTTCTAGTACTTCCTCCACTCGATTCTCTCAAAGCTTTCTCGGAGTTTCAACTTTAACTTTATTATTATATTGAGCTCATAAAAACAGAACAAGAAACTCAGTGCCAAGATCATGGATAAAAATCTTTCCTCTTCGAATTCGCATCCAATTATTTCTATCGATGACAACATCTTAGAGCTTTCTGATTCAGAAAGAGGAAATTTCTTTGAAAGTTATATTTTAGTTTCAGTTTTGAAAGTTGTTTGAGTTGTATTATTTGTGTTTATGAGCCTTCTGGGGGAATTTATAATATTTACGTGTGAGCTTACTCAATTATTGTTATTTGTTTTGCTGTCATTTACGTTTTTATTTTGCTTTTGAGCGGTCATTTCACTCTGCCTATCGTTTGAATGATCTATTCACTTTTATTATTGTACTATTCTACAAATTGTACTGCACTTTTTTCGTTACTTGATAACAAGTTTTGTCTCAATAATCGCTTATAACGATCCCAGCTACAAAGAGTTTCTATATGGAGATAAGAACAAATAAATTAAATATGCGTACCAAAGCTATTGCGTACACAATGACTATATTATATATGTAACATACATGTGGCATATTCAATTGGATGGCCGACTTCGAAATGCAAACTATATAGATAATTGAATCAGGCCAAAATTTGAACGTTCAATCAAATTTCTGAATCGAAATTATTCTCACAAAAATCTAATAGTTTATCTTCATTATGTGGTAATTTTGGTGGGAAATACACGGAATAAGAAAATGAATTGATCAACCTTGAAATGGAAAATATGTACGTTCGATTCAGTCCATGTCTGCCAACAAAAACAGTCTGAAAACTGTTTCGTCGGTAAACACATCAGTAATATTTTATGTTGGTAATATCCATAACGGAATAAACGTGGTATGTACGTTTCAACACTTGGTATTGGTCGATATGAAGACGATTTTCTTCGAGCAATAGCGACGTCGTCTCATTCACGTAGTTTGCGCACGAGCTCGTTTGATCTACCCTCCCCCCCCCCTCCCCCCCCCCCTCCCACCCCATCGTGCGCTCAAAAAGTAGTTAACATAAAACAGCGTATATTCCATGGTTTTCTTGAAAAGGTTGTCGGAATTGGTTTCGTTGAAGAGTTTTTCTTTCTTAAAGAAGTGATCTTACAGCAAATAGCATGCATCCAAAAGGTCACTTAATACTCAACAGGTCAATCTACGCGCTGAGTATTTAGCCAAGTAAGTCACCGTGGAGAAATCAAAACTACGTATGATTCGCTTTATCCACAAAGTACAATTAAAACTTGATAGTTTCTCCCATCCTGTTTTCAATGTGGGGCTTATTGGAGCCAAACGAAATAACCTATAAGAATGTTATAATTTTTTATATATTGGGTTTAACGACTTACTGTTATGATAACTGAGATCGAATGGCGTTGGATGGATGATTAAGGAGATGATGGGATGATGAGATGAAGGTTCTTGGGTAGGAAAGATAGTGGGAATGAAGCGGTCATGGCCTACTTATTGTACCAACCATCCCTGCATTAGCCTAGACTACAGAGGGAAACCATGAAAAACCCCTGTAAAGACGGTCGGCAGCGGGGATCGAACTGGGTTCTAAATTCCCCTCTCCTCCCGGATCAGATGAAGCGAGCGCGTTAACCACTGCGCTGCATCTGCCGGTTATAAGAATGTTATCGAAAACGAATGAACCCAGGTCATGAGTGTGCGTGAACAAGTAGAAGAGGAAAAAATAAGAAAAAACGAGACGGAGTAGAAGCGTGAGATGAGGAGAGAGAGTGTGAGAGAGAGAGCGGATATGAATGGTGTGAAATCGATGTAGAAATGGTAATAATATTCAAATGGCGGTTGTAAGATCGATGATTGCTGAGGATGGTTTATGTGTGGGTTTATCACACACTAGGGTAATATACACGCCTACCTCAATGCCTATATCGTAGCATGTTAGCATTGCCGATCGACTGTTCCTATATAATGCTCGATTAGGTGTGTCGTTTTGTTGTAAATAATTAGCGTGTCGAAGCGTTAAAACGTGGTTCTCAGAGGGCCAATCTGCGTCGTTCGTTTTAGTATTTACGCTTTTAATGAAATCTAGTAGGAAAACGCAACATGCGGTATTGGATGAGCGATGTAGGTACATTTATAAGAAATAAAATGGAAAGCTGAATATGAACGTTATATAGATTCGAACAATTACGTCACTGCTTTCATATTCGTAGATCATTTAATTGTTCTAGATTAATTGGTGACACCCATTGGTTGGATTTAATTGGTTTCTTGATAGCTTTAATTGATCTTGATGTATGTTTTCCGGTTTCTTAATAGCTTTGATTGATGTGAAAAAATGACATTATGATTGGTTTTCGAATTCATCCGATTTATGTGTAACTTCGGTATTATGTGTATCATTACAAAATTAGAATTCCGTGGAAATTTGAATTCGTTCGGAGGAAATATGTTTTCAAAATGTTATTCTTTGGGTTATTCTTATGGGTTTTTCAACATTCGAAATCTGTGTTCTCAGAGGTGATATAACCGATATTGCGCCTCAAATCTGTACAATATCGAATCAGATAATGACACTTAGATATGCCAATTAAATTTGAACTGAATTTGTACTTTCGTTCGACTTGTATAGCGCGAACAAAAAAAAATGAAAAATTATATTCGCTTCGCTCATAAAATTGGCCTGAAACAACAAATTTTTCGAAATTCAGATTGAAAGCTGAAAGCAACTTTGTAGGTAAACTTGTATATTTTGACATTTTTGAAATCGAATGAATCCCTTTATCTGAAAACAATCGAACACAACGTTTGTTTTGAGAATTTAGCTTCACAATCTTCGTTCACTCGACAATAACTCTGCTGAAATTTGAGCTTTTTCTATTTACGAAATTTCGACTTTATGAGAGTAACGGAATTTGTTTCCGGGTGCTTGTGATGTTTGCTTGATTTTTTGCCCATCGATATAGACTACTTTGCACATCCGATTAATAAGTGAGAACTTATGGAATAATGTAAATAAAATTATAAACTTGAAAACTATGTTAAATTGTAAAAACTTCACGAACAAGTTATTTAAAAACTTTTACTAATTTAAACAATTCTTAAGATGTAACACATTTATCAACTCTTTTTGAAAAACTGATAACCTGATTTCAAAATCGCAGTCAAGATCTCTAATGAATTCACTGTTGTGTATTTTAATTGTGAATAAATTAGAAGCAAACGCAAAAAGCTCAGAAACTACTTATGGTATAATTACATAAACATTTTTATAAGTAGGTCCACAACTTTCAGAGTAAAAATTGAACACGGTATACCACTAATTTATTTTCTATCAATAGAGAGAAATCCTATTATTCGGCAGCTGCGCACGCGCACATGAGTGACCACAGGGATCCTGCGTACTTCTCAATGCAAAACATACAATAAATAGAAAAACAATTCAGAAATAATAAACAGAAAATTGAATGAATTTAACGAATTTAACAAATGAAAACGTAATGAAATTTATGTTTAAGAATGAATGATGTGGAACTAAGCTATATTATTATAAAGATGATTATGGAGAATTTTCGATGAGTCTCTCAAAATGGAAATGATGATGTTGTCGAGAATTGAAGATGAAATTGCAAATTTGTTGAAAGTCAGTGAAGTTCGAATGATGGTATGGCAGCTCGGGCTCCCAGAAACAGGCCAAGAACATCCCAATAGTCCTCCTTGAAATGGTATTTCGTTGAAAGATCGGGAATACAAGGTATGTAATGGCTCCTCTTGTTCTCGTTCACTATTTACACTCACTCGTTCACTCGTTTACATAGTAACTCGATGAATTTCACATTTGCTGTTTAATAAGTCTTGGTTCAAGAGTAGAAGATTGTATGAAGTCGTGAGTTTAGTTTGCTGTTGAGCATCGAATGATAAGGTGATATGTATCAGTTATTGGGGTGGTAAGATCGCCCTTGTGGTGCCCGGTTCAAACGATTCAATCTTTCATCCACAGCCTTAATTGGGGAACAACGATTTTGTATCAAGTTTTGATATTACTAGGAAAACGCCATATGTGCGTTGTTAGACGAGCGAATAGTAATAGTATGGGTAAAAACTGCTTCGAGTGGTACCAATTTAGCATATTTTATGTTTTTTTTGTTAAATGGCTGACCCGATCAAGCTGAACATTATTATAAATGTGTATCAAAATGTAATTCAACTTCACGCAAAATTTTATTTTTTGGGAAAATGAAAATTTTTCTTGTTTTTTCCGCTATGTTATTCTAATGGGTATTTTTGAAATTTCTAAAATTCTTAAAAAAAAAGTTACCCCCCGATAATGCCACAAAACTATACAGATCTAAGTTAGATGAGGAACCATATTGATTAAAAGTTTGAAGTTGATAGCTGTAGCCGTTTGACCTGTGGAGAACCGACAAAAAAACATAAAAAAAACGAAAAAAAAAACATAAAAACGAACAACAATTTTTTTCAGTATGTCAAATTGAATCCTCGCTAAAGCTCGTCTGATTAGAAAAAAAAGTAGTTGATATATGTTTTTATTACACTCTATATTGAGTTATATCAGTTTTAGATACACTCATTACTTTCTGTGCTCGAGACCGTCATTATGATAGATGGTTTTCAACTTTTCTGCCTTTCATTGTCTTTATATTTATTATATCATCAATTATATATCCATCGTTTATTATTTACATTTCTTGTTATTTTTGTTTCATTTGTTCCAGTGTTGACGTCATTGAAAATAAAATGACGAACGTTACGATACATGTTTCAAATGCTCGAACTATTAGGCCTAGAATATAACTTATAGCAAGTCATTCAGATGGTATTATGATATGGTATGATGATATGATATTTTTATTAATCCATGGGTTTCAGATAGTATAGTAATAAAACGTTATTAGACGAGGTTCAGCGAGGATTCAATTTGATATACTGAAAAAATTTGGTGTTCGTTTTTATGTTTTTTTTTTTTTTCTCGGTTGAAGTTGAATTACATTTTGATACACATTTCTGAAAATTTTCAGTTTGCTCGGGTCAGCCATTTTGAAGAAAAAACATAAAATGTACTAAATCGGTACCACTCGAAGCAGTTTTTACCCATTTTTACCCATACTATTACTATCCGCTTGTCTAACAACGCAAATATGGCGTTTTCCTAGTATCACACATTATAACTTGTATAAAAAAACAAGGAATCGTCAAATCTGACTAACATCATGTTCGTCCAAATATCCCCACGCAGATTTCACGTGCACAAGTTTAATAGTCTTATGTGGGTGGGTTGATTGCTTCTAGTTTAATAGTCAGTGTAGCTTGCACAGTTTAGTTATCGATTAACGATCAATCAGTCTGCTTATCCTGCAACTTGTTGACAGTCAATTCAGCATTAGTTATTCAAATTGGTTTTAATTGCATCCGTTTAACTAATACCATTATCATGGACTGCCAATTATAAATCAATTTAAACTCACGACTTGGAACTGAATTATAGAGTGACCATGCAGTTGTCAGATTTAACAGACTCCATTTTACTCTTCTGTCTCACGCTCACTTTATGGCAAACGAATGGACATTTGGACCTAACCTTCACAGAACAGTTTACATTGTGAGCTGATTTAATTCGTTCTCAATTTATTGAATAATCAAATAAAAAAAATTAATTGAGAAAATCGGAAAATACACAAAATAAAATAACTTGAAGAATGCGGAATGTTTGCACGTGTTGGCACTATGAAAATTTGAGAAAATCTCTTTAATTTCGATTCTTCATTTTAACCATTGACTAAAGATATATATAAAGATAGATCTTTAGTCAATGTTTTAACGTTCATCCATTAACGAGATCATTTCGAGCGTTTTCCTATAACAATAACCACAAATACGCAAGCAATTATGAGATTTATATCAATTCATATTTATTTATGATAAGATGTGGCCTATATGGTGGATTATCAATCATAACACACATTGTGTCACCTATATTTCCGTATACCACACGTGCCTCTGGAAAGTTGAAGTTTGGTTTCGATCAGTCAAACCATCCGACTTTTAGATTGTATAAAAAAAAAAAAAAAAAAAAAAAAAAACAGCACACATAGGATCATAAAAGTCGCATAGAGGTCTTCAATAATACGCTCATCGGGAAAAAGGAAAATCCCACTCACAGGAACAACCTCATCCTCTTCCTCCCAATATAATATAAACCACTTCTAAAACAGTCGCAGTTTAACTTCTACAGCCAATCAGTTCAACTCGGACTAACAGACTCGGACTTTCAGTGCTTCATCTTCAACTTCAATACCGACCACCATGTTATTCATCATATGTGTCATCTTCGGTACATTTTCCACGAGTTTCTCTAGCGACTTGGACACCGCGACCCAAATTGTCGACTACGCTGCATTGAACAAGTCCCAGTCCCGAGCTGTCGACTTGAATCATATCACTGACGTCGCCTTGCAGGTCGTCAAAGATCAGCTCTTAAAACGTGGAGAAGACCAAATCAAGCTTCCAGACATAACAGTAGACTTCGCGGTTCAAATCAAGTTCATCAGAATCCACGGTTTTGTTACCTTACAACAGGGCTGGTTTAATAACTTGGCCACAATACAACGTACTGGTGATGTGTCAGTGACGTATTCGGGTAACATAGTGACTTTGAATTGTTCGCTTGGATTGGGAATAGCTACAGTTGGGTTTAACCGATACGAGATTAAAATCAGACATATTTATCCGAGACCACATGGTCGATTTGTAGGTAATGTTGGTTCCAACTCGATCCAAGTGGCGGTGGAACTTGAAATCACTCAAGATAATTGTCTTGCCCGATTGAAGCAAATAGAAATAGTTGAACTGAACGATTTGAAACTGAAAGTGACTGGTTTTGGTATTTTTAATAAAATAATATCTAAGAAAACAAATGAGGTACTCGAGAAGAAAAAAAGGTTCATAATTGATAGTGTAGAGTTAATTTTGTCAACAGAAATTGGTAGGGTATTGAGTAAAATTCAATGTAGTCAGTTTGTTGGTTGTTTTGTTGAACAAATAAAGGCATTGTTGACATAAAGTAATAAGTAATAGATTTCAGTATGAAGCAATGAGTTTTATTTGCAAGTATACAATATTCGAATACAATTTAATATGGGTGACAATGAAGAAATGTAATCCGAATTAATTAAGATGGATGAGACCGAAGGCCTGGACATCTCATCTGATTGTCACTGGGCCTACTTATTCTTACGGTCACTACTAATTCCTCCACAATATTTATTTTGTATTTTATATCGACTATTATCATATCACTGACTCCTCTTTAACATTTATGATTTAATTATCCTATGAAATTAAAAATATAAAAAGTGTATGTATATTTCAACCGGCAGGTGAAGTCATTAAATTTGGCATTGTCTGGGAAAAATTTCGACTTTTGTTGATCAGATATCATTTTTTTTAGAGAGCTTGCATATTAGCAGATAGCTTACCAGTTGAATCATAATACATTTTAACCACTCTAATACACATAACATCGGCCGAATTAATTTGTGTATATAACATTTATCTAAGAGGTCCGTCAGTAAGATCTAGGCAAGAGATGATTTGAGACGTAGGTAGATCGCACATCGTAACTGGATTATCCAGTAATTTCAGCTTGCATTCTTATATAACTTTTATAAACACTATCCATATAATTGGAATTTCAAATCAATATTTATATAGTATTGGAAATATGAATTAATATTAAATAGTATCCAATTCTTGCAGCTTGAATCTTAAAATATTAATTATCTATCAGTTTTAATTCATTTTTTCCAAGCTATATTCAGGACATCATATTTGTTGATTACCGCAGAAGAGAGCATGCCCATTTCTTCACTCGATGAAGGTTATAGGTCTATATTATGTAAGTTGGTTTTTGGTTTTTCCATTGTATACTTCATATGGTGCTGTCCATTATATATGTATTCGATTTGTTACGCATTTCTAAAATAATTTGGTAATCAATTTTCTTGGACTTTCTTTGTGATCAGATTTTCGAGTATGAAAAGGGTCACTTTGTCGAGTGCCAACTTGTAAAATGTCAACAACAAGTTCTGAATAAAAATTGAAATAGAAATCCATTATGAATGAATTATTATTCTACTTCAATTCACATTTTCACTCAGTCAAATGGACGTTCTGGAAGCTCAAACTTATGAATTTTTTTTCGATTTTCTATATTTTTATTTAGTCTCAATAATCTTAATAAGTCCCCTTAAAGTAAAAATCAGCAATAATGTACATCATATCATTTGTGTCAATTTTATTAAAAAATATAACTCATTCTGAAGAAATCTATTGTACAAGTTTTCGCCTGTGATGACAATCTTTTCAAAATTCAAACTGTATAATCTAGTAAGTAAGTTTTTCAATCAATTTATCCTAAAAACGAAACATTCTATTCTGGTATTGTGCTGAACATTTTTTGTTCGAGTAAATATTTCAAGTTGTTCGGTTGATCCGTCTGACCTGCCGAGGTAAAAAAACGTGATCAAATTCTCCAACTAGTTTTCTATTGTATAATATGTAATAAAATCTAATAATAGATGAATGGTATGAAATGTCACAAGGCTGCATGACATTGTGGAATGTTTTGTATTGGCATCTTATCATGCGGTTTGCGGTATCAGCAATGACAATAAATTACAAGTCATAACAAAGTGTGTATTGACGTCTCATAGTTTTTATCACCCGCCAAGAGGATGCGGTGATCAAAACTATCACAATTGTCGGTAAATAGAAGAAAACCAGACATTTAGGTCTACTATAATATTTTTCTCTTTTAATAACATCGAAACTTGATACAAAATCATTGTTTCCCTATCAAGGCTGAGGATAAAAGTAGGATCGTTTGGACGGGGCATCACAAGGGCGATCTTATCACCCAACTTTATTATTATTGAAAATTGAAAGCAACGAACTTTTCGGTTTTGTGTACATTATGCAGTCAACTGATTAACCGAAGTATACGTAGCGGGAAAATTATATTTTCCTATAGCCTGATTCATTTTTGAAATTTTATTTGCGAAATTCTTAACATTTGATCTATGAATTTTCATCGCCTGTGATGATTAATTATACCACTGGTCTACGCTGTCTGTGACCACACTTCTTCGCCGCAGATAAAAGTCTTCAGCGACCGAAAGTCCGGGACACATAAGTATAAACCGTTTCTGCGATATATCCGGACATTACCAACATTGGTATTAGGAAATATAAACACACGTATGTTGATATATTTCACTTTGAACTAAGTGTCTTAGGCAATGTTCACTTCTTCCAAAACAGCAGATGCAAAGTTCATCATTATACAAAGGATAAAAAAATAATAAGGAGTGATAGGCCTAAAGTATAACTAGGCCTATCACTCTACTATAATATAGGCCTACTAATATAATATAGGCCTATAGGCTTACTATAATATAATCAACAATTCAACATTATATGCACAGTAGTTGAAGTGAAGTGTAGGTTGCCTTCAATTGAAGTCAAACTTTTCTGCTTGAATGAACAAAAATATCTTCAAACTCGTGTTTTCCGATCACAACTTTACTAATAATTTGCTCTCACTAACTTTTATATTTATTTCCACAGTGATATGACGAACATGCTATATTTTTCTCTAGTTCTGGTCATATGCGACACACTTCCTTTTTCGAGAGGGCTCAGATTATTTCGTGAAAAATGATTATTCTGATAATCCCTTTCAAACGATTAGAGATATCGAAATTATAATACATGAGTTCAGATGTTTTAAATACATATGAAATTGCGTGCATGATAACCGGTAGAGTCGAGGGGTTAACAACTCCTGAAATCAGGTGTACACTTGCCCTGAAATCCCATGAAATCCCATTGAAATCCCTGAAATCCCCTGAAATCCCTGAAATCACCTGAAATCCCTGAAATCACCTGAAATCACCTGAAATCACTTGAAATCCCTGAAATCACCTGAAATCCCTGAAATCACCTGAAATCCCTGAAATCACTTGAAATCCCTGAAATCACTTGAAATCACCTGAAATCATCTGAAATCACTTGAAATCACCTGAAATCACTTGAAATCCCTGAAATCACCTGAAATCACCTGAAATCTTAAAATCTGAAATCAGGTGTAGGCCTACACCAAATTTTCGAGTTGTAAACCCCTCGGGTAGAGTTATGGGCTGTAATTTTCGAAAGGGTTCATCTATAACGGACAGCCAACCTAGTGCGTCCGTGAAACACTGGACAATATTTAGACTTCTGACACAAACAACACACACATGACACATCGTGTCAAAAAATATCCACAGAACCACAAATCTTACTTGTCTGTGTGTACTAAAATTATTGCGACATAATGTTCTCATAAAGATCATTACATTTATTATGCACTCAATTAGTTTCGTCTTCAATGATTGAATAATATTAGTCTCGAAACATTTTCACTTTGACACCCTGATATATACATAGCATGTACTTGATATCTTCCATTCTACAGTAAAGGTTAATCAAGAATTTCAAACAACTGCTGTCTTTTTCACAGTTTTGCCAATTTTTCAATATGGATTGCTGGTAATTTCGCTGCGGTTAAAAGACTCAAGTGTATATAAAACAACTAGTCAACCATTCCATCATCTTACATGTATTATCTATCTTTTCAATTATCTCTTTCTGTTTACTTATTTTCATTTCTAGTTTCATCATCTTACATGAATTATTATCTATTTTTCTCAATTATCTCTTTCTGTTTACTCATTTTCATTTCTAGTTTCAAGTTTTGATATTTTCTATATTCGTACAAATCTTTGAAAAAATGAACATGAACTACCCCCCGATATATCTTTGTACAGTCCGAATCACATTTTAATAATGTATTTCCTACATTACGCTTTTTCTGGATCAAATGGGTTAGTCAATGTTGTACTACTCCAATGTATATCCAAGTTGTATAATATGAGCTATAATATGACTTTTATTATATCAAAAACTTTTAAATTGAAAGAAAAACCCAGACAAAATACATTTAAAGTAAGCACAGTTCAAATAGCAATGCAGGGTAGACGTCATTACAGTATTTCTTACAATGTAACTTTGAGTTCTAGTAAAATCTAATTGTATAAAGTTTCCTCCAAGAAGTCTCGATGTTTCTGACGACTAAAATTGAGCCGGGGCCTCATCAAGTGACCAGGATTGCCAATAGAATGAAGAAAACGTGAAACGTTGAACCTGTGATTTCTCTCGCCTTGATCAAACTTGCAAGTTGGTAATTGATTGAAATGCGTCATCAATCTTATCAATCACGTGTCGAAGTGAAGTGAAAAGAGTGAAGTTAATTCTTGAATGTGTTAACAAGCTCTAATTGAAAAAAGAGTGCCAATAGAATAAACCTTTAACACGACACAATTGTATTGAATTAATTGGGAGAAGTGGAAATGGTTTTATGTTTCATCGATTTTACGACGTGTAGACAGTTGAACTTTATTGAATGAATCGATTGACAATTATTTTTTATATATTTACATAATATTATCAAGTCCACTGAGAAAACACTATTCAAGATCGTGTTGACGGATGAATGTCGTGATGTTATTCGTGACATTGATTAGTCTTTAGAAAATTATAACTTGTTATTAAATTCACATCGAAGGGTCATGGGCTTTGAATAAAAATAAAACGGTTAGAACATAAAGTTCATTGATCTAATAACTCCTGCAAAACAACAATTATGTATTGAAAATATGTATTGAAAATGTATTGAAAAATAAGTCAATTCATTTCAAGAGATTGAGTGAATAATACTTCATAGGTGTGATAAATTGTGATTTTTATACATAGAAATGTTTTTGGAAAATGTCTCCGAACATGTTTATTGCCATAAGATTGCCATGCCACGAAGAGCAAGTATCTTGAGAAATAGGAGTAGTCGTTTCCATTTTCCGTTCCTACATTCTTAATCCTAATGAGTATATATATATATATATATATATATATATATATATATATATATATATATATATATATATATATAAATATATATATATAAATATATATATACATATAAATATATATATATATATATATATATATATATATATATATCATCATCAAAACGGTCATATAATCGATTCACAAACTTTAGCCCTCATCAAAATGTGAGTGCTTCACAAACATTAAAAACTCGGAATCAATATTTATACAGTGGAATGAACATATTTTGACTATTCACCTCCTTATTGAGACCATTCCTTCGCTTCACATTTTTAGTATCCAAGGTCTCATTACATTCATTTCAAAATCATTTGCAATTGAAGCAGTTAATGAATTATCAACTGCTTGTTTATATAATTACAATGAATCCGAGTGGCAGCTGTTCCATCGACATTGTTCAATAATGTCTTATTAAATCTGTTTTACCGACTGAATTAAGTGAGCCGTGTTACTAGCGCCAAGATCTGAGCAAACATCAAGTGAACGAATTACGTTGAAGACTTATATTCGCTGTCATTGAATTGAATGGTCTAGAACACAACCAATCACAGCCTTCCATTATACATCAGCCATCCAATCAGAGTCCACCATTACAACAGAAGATTCATTTCACTCTCGTCGATATAGAATTCTCATTTATTATACCAAATAACGCTGCAGTTTTAAAATGCGAAAAAGCAATTTATGAAGAAATCGAGACTATATTTCCAGTCATATCAGACTTTAGACATTTATTACGTCTTTTTTTTTCACTAGAATCTGATATACATTTCTGAAATTCAAAGTAGCATCGTAGAGAAAAACTTCTTTCGTTGTTGGTGGAGGTGCCGAATGGTTGTCTCCACTATATAGTAGAACTGACAATTGGTTGTTTTGGGCCGGATGTAAAGCTGTAGACGTGTTTTTCAGTGAGAATTAAGTGAAAACCGATACAGTATCACGTACTATCGGATCGTCAATATTATAGAGTGTGCAACTACTAATGATAGAAACACGTATGCATCTACGATATTCATATCTACAATATAATTTACTTGATTTACGGTCGGTTGTACGACTATCTATTAATTGAATATGCACGAACAGATTTAGTGAAGTACTGAAATTACGGAATTAACCAAGAGTGATCGTAAGTTATTCGCTATAGTTATCGATTAATTGACTTTTCATTAATTTATACAGCCGTCTTTTAACAAAATTTTAACCTCGAAATTCACGGCCAAGTTTATTGCTATTTTCTCCTCTGTCTAAATGAAAAAATAAACGTAGATACAAATCTCGTTTGAGCACATTCTGCTTATACTTATTTTCAGGTCTATGAGTGCTTTTTTTCGTATACGTAATCCAATGCTATTTCATTAAAATTTTGACTTTCATAGTGGACAGGAATAAAAATTACTAAAACGTATTTTTTCTGGAGAAATCATTTGTGATTTACATTGAATAGAATTTTTAATGCATATAAGGCAATCGATGGAGATACTCCTAATATAAATGTGGCTATAAATCTGTATTTTGTTATACTTGTTAATACTTTTTCCCAGTTGCAATCTCTAACTAAAAGTTACACAGGTCACACGTTATATAAATGAAATGAGTTCATATGATATTATAAATTGTAGTATAGTAATAGTTTGTCCCCTACTTCTAAACTTTCTGCAATGTAGATGACAATTGCTACCACATTAATTTCATCTGGACTGAAGCCATGCAATGGCTATAATGAGCTCGATTGATGGAAGCACACCTCATTCCATCTGATCGGGCATCGAACCCGGCCAGCCCGAGTCACTGCTTCATATCCAACCAATCGCGTCACTCCTTTATACGAAGCGTTTAATTAGCAAGGAGGAACTAATTATATTCTTCACTTGATTAAAGATGTTTAATCAATTACTCTGCGAGTGATCTTGACTGAGTAATTGAATAATAATATTTAAAAATGATCCAGTGTTGTAATTAAGTGTTTTCGTTGTGAGGTGATTGTTTTGTTCATTTTTGTAGGGTCATTACTTGATTACTGGAAAAACGTTTCTTATTTTAGCGTTGATGGATGATCATGGTGATCAAATATACTTTGATTGCTCTGGTTGGTGACTAAATTACTATTATTTAGTATCTCGGTAACATGACTTGATTGATTTTATATAACAAATTTGAGAAATCATTCATATATTATCATATCATGTAAAATTTAGTTCTATCACATGCACCTAACTTAGATCTGAATAGTTTTGTGATATTATCGGGGGGTAACATTTTTTTCATGAATTTTAGAAATTTCAAAAATACCAATTGGAATAACATGGCGGAAAAAGAAAGAATATATTTTTATTTTCCAAAAACATGAAATTTTGCCTGAAGTTGAATTACATTTTGATACACATTTCTGAAAAATTTCAGCTTGATCGGGTCGGCCATTTTGAAGGAAACACATAAAATGTGCTAAATTGGTACCACTCGAAGCAGTTCTTAACCATTACTACCCATACTATTACTATCCGCTCGTCTAACAACGCATACGGCGTTTTCCTAGTTTATGAATAATATGTTCTCTAATGTTCTCTCTCACATTCTCTATCTTGCTCAGACAAAGCTATAATTCTGGATAAGTTAGTATGTTGGTACAAAGTTTTATGCCGACCTGTGTGAGCGTCTACGAACACATGTAGGCCTACACGAGCAAGTCTAGTACCCATTAATATCACGCGAAGTCTCCAGCAACGTTTATCTCTGGCACTATGTTGCTGTCTCTGACTTATTTGTCTGTCCAACATGTTTGAAAATGTAATAGAGTGAGAGATCTGATAAATACTTGGATTATAAGAAAACACAAAGGTAAATTCACTAGATTGTATGAGAAGTTTTTGAATGGAAACGATTCAGTTCATCATAAATTAATTGGACGAGCTTCAGCGAGGATTCAATTTGACATATTGAAAAAATTGTGTTCGTTTTTTTTTTTTTTTTTTCTCCATGTTTTTTTGTCGGTTCCCACAGGTCAAACGGCTACAGCTATCAACTTCAAACTTTTTTTCAATATGGCTCCTCATCTAACTTAGATCTGCATAGTTTTGTGGCATTATCGAGCCGTAACTTTTTTTCATGAATTTTAGAAATTTCAAAAATACTCTTTAGAATAACATGGCGGAAAGAACAAAATATTTTCCAAGAAGATGAAAATTTGCCTGAAGTTGAATCACATATTTTGATACACATTTCTAACAATTTTCAGCTTGATATCAGGTCAGCCGATTTGAAGAAAAAAAATTAAATGTGCTAAATTGGTACCACTCGAAGCAGTTTTTACCCATTTTCACCCATACTATTACTATCCGCTCGTCTAACAACGCATATATGGCGTTTTCCTAGTAATTAAACATGAATGAACTCAGTTGAAGATATCAGTTAGTGAATTAAAGTCTGAAAACTCTGAATAGTTTCATTTTCTTCAATCAATGTCATCTACTTCTTAGTTTGGTTCGGAATATTCTTTGAAGCGATGCTTCGTTTTTGTAGTACTAGGAAAACGCCATATATGCGTTGTTAGACGAGCGGATAGTAATAGTATGGGTAAAAATGGGTAAAAACTGCTTCGAGTGGTACCGATTTAGCACATTTTATGTTTTTTCTTCAAAATGGCTGACCCGATCAAGCTGAAATTTTTTAGAAATGTGTATCAAAATGTAATTCAACTTTACGCAAAATCTAATTCTTTGGAAAATATATTTTTTTTTTTTCCGCCATGTTATTCTAATGGGTATTTTTTGAATTTCTAAAATCCCCCCCCTCCCTCTCCCCCCCGATAATGCCACAAAACTATAGAGATCTAAGTTAGATGAGGAACCATAATGAAAAAAAAGTTTGTATTTGATAGCTGTAGCCGTTTGACATGTGGAGAACCGACAAAAATATATATAAAAAAAATACATAAAAACGAACACCAATTTTTTTCAGTATGTCAAAATGAATCCTCGCGAAAGCTCGTCTAAATATACAGACACATTCGAGTATATACCATCATAACCCAAAACAGGTATCACGTACTATATTTCTCCAGTTACAGATGTCGTACAATTTTATATCAGAAGAAAACACAAGTGAAAATGTTGATCATAGGGAAAGTAGATATTTTATTATCACCACGAATCGTATCCAAGTATCCGTGCATCCACAAAAGATGAAAGGTTTGATCGATCACTCCCCCTATCCCACACCCTCAACTTTCGTGTATTCAACTATAGTCTACTACTCTACTTCAAGTACAAATATCTACACATGTCTGGAATATAAGATCGATAGTATTTCAGAAGATACTACTCCGAATATATATAGTATGATTCAATTATTACAATTTGTTATAGAGGAAAGTCACTATACTATTGACTATATATTATGCTGGTGCGAGGGGTTAACAACTCGCTGAAATCAGATTCACACTTGCCAAAAAATCCCAATGAAATCCCCTTGAAATCCCTGAAATTACTTGAAATCCCCTTGAAATATGTATGAAATCTTTTGAAATCCACTGAAATCTCTTGAAATCTCTGAAATCCCCTTGAAATCCCTGAAATTACTTGAAATCCCCTTGAAATATGTATGAAATCTCTTAAAATCCACTGAAATATCTTGAAATCTCTGAAATCCCCTGAAATCAGCTGTACACCAAATTTGCGAGTTGTAAACCCCTCGTGCGATTTCATCACACCCCTGGTGTGATGAAATCGCCCTTGTGGTGCTCCATCCTAACGATCCTACCTTGTCATCCTCAGCCTCAGAGGTCAACTGTTCCACTTTCTCCGTGTCAAATGTAAAATTTACACTACTACCATGAAGATCTTTCAAAATCAGTCTGGGTTTTTAGATTGGACATGGTTTTATTCTTCATACAAGAACTTTCAGCATGTAGCCTATCATGATCATTTCAACGTAGATCAATGAGGAATCTATTTGCTCGAGAAATACTCGTTGGACAGATTGGACTTGTTTATATTCTTCAATCAAGAACTTTCAGCATGTAGCCTATCATGATCATTTGAACACAGATCAATGAGGAATCTATTTGTTGGAGAAATACTCACACCCTGTTAAGCCCTACCTGCATGAACAAGGCTCAGCCGGATCGTGACAAGAGATTTATAGACATTGATAAGCAACAAATACAACGCATTGTCCACATTCTGCATCGTGTGGGCCGTGATCGCTAATAAACTAGCACTTCACGCGTGTGCTCGCTAATAAAAGTTCAGGTAAGAACTCGAGAGAAGTAGTATATATATATATATATATATCAGGGACTGAGACCGTAACCGTAACCGAAACCGCAACCGCTAAAAACCCGTATTTTTTGGGCAACCGCAACCGTAACCACAACCTTTATTATTAGTGTGGTACAACCATAACCACAACCACAACCGATATTATTTTCGGGGCACAACCGCAACCACAACCGATAACCTTTATGTTGAGGAGATGACAACCACAACCACAACCAGCAACCTTTATTATATTATATTATATCGGGTCTCAAAAAGGGCCCAAAAAGGGCTTGAAACAGTTGTCTCATCAAATACACTTAGTCTGAAGAAAAGGAAATACATCTTGTTTTTCAACTTTTAGCCCCTCAAACACAAACTCTTTTATTTCAAGGTTGTTGAGGCCGAACCTTTTAGTGGGGAAAGGGGAGGGGGGGGGGTAGTCGAGAGACAGAAAGTACCTCTCAAGATTTTAGTGTCGGATTAGTGCGAGT
The DNA here is from genome assembly GCA_907164805.1 of Brachyptera putata. Classification (NCBI taxonomy): domain Eukaryota; kingdom Metazoa; phylum Arthropoda; class Insecta; order Plecoptera; family Taeniopterygidae; genus Brachyptera; species Brachyptera putata. Next base: position 6,563,663 of record OU015467.1, read on the forward strand.
CAAAGTCATGCCGACGACAATTTTGTGGGAATTCCCTAGTCCAAAACCACAACCCTGAGAAAAGAAGAATATAATAATTGTATTGACACGAGAGATGTATCCACGAACCCTCCGTTCGCCAGTGATGCGGAATAGGAAAGACGGTTGACCGGGACCTTCATCTCTCATGTGTATATGTTTCAACAAATATGAAAAATGTGAGAAAAACATCTACTTGGCATCTTTTTGTCACTCACGCCCAACACGCATTCGGTGTACGCGCGTCTCTGGTGAATGACTTGTGCTAAAAGTTGAAACGTGTGTGAAGGTGATAGGGGTTAGGGCTGAAGCTAACATTTTTTATTTTATACTTTTACTTTTATACTTTTATATTATACTATTATATCTATTCGTATTCAATCAAATTTCGTGTGTGATCACCAAGTATTATTATAATTAATTATCATCATTAAAATTAAATAAGTAGCCTTAGAGTTTAGAATGGGTAAAAAAAAGAGTAACCCGATTCGGAATTACTTTAACTACTATACCGTATTGTGGACGAGTCGTCTTGCTCAGTGGGAGAATGTGCCGCAAAACTCAAGGTAAGCAGCCGGGATTTGTATAAACTGTCCTTCGTAACAGTAATCGGGACCTTTATAAAGTTTGCTACATAACCATAACCGGGACCTTTATAAAATTTGCACCATAACCTGGACCGGGACCGGGACCGTAAATAATTTCACTTAGAGACCTTAACCGAAACCAGGACCATTATAAAATTTGCTTCGTAACCGGGACTGTAACCGGGACCTTTATGAAATTCAGTTCATAACCGTAACCGTAACCGAGACCTTTATAAAATATGCATCATAACCATAACCGGGACCGAGACCGTTATTAATTTCACTTCGAGACCTTAACCGAAACCAGGACCTTTATAAAATTTGCTTCGTAACCGGGACCGTAACCGGGACCTTTATAAAATTCAGTTCACAACCATAACCGCAACCGGGACCTTTATACATAAAGGTCTCAGTCCCTGATATATATATATATATATATATATATATATATATATATATATATATTGTCGTTGGTTTCCGGATAATGCCGCTTATAATTAAAACGTTGGACAACGTTGGACAACGTGGAGAGTGGGGTCTCCACGGCTTTGTTTTAATTATAAGCGGCATTATCCAGAAACCAACGACAACATTACTTATGTCCGCGAAAACCTAAGATCAAACATATATATATATATATATATATATATATATATATATATATATATATATATATATATATATATATATATATATATATATATATATATATATTTTTTTTATGCTGCTTAACGATCCCACCAACAGCTAGGTTATACGGGGGTACGAATGAGCGGGGGATAATTGAACGATGAAGTGATGATAGGTGAAAGGACGTTTACAAAAACCCATGCCTTATGCGGGACTCGAACCCACGCCCAACGGTGACTTCAGTTACTACCGCTAGCGATAATTGACTTAGCCACATGGGCGGCAGAGAAGTAGTAGAAATGGAGCGCGAGAAAATGACAAATAACATTGCAATAATTTTTCATTTTTTATTTATATTGGGCCTAGCAACGTACTATATGCTGATGATCAAGATCTATTGGCGTCATTGAATGACAAATGAGATAGTGGGATGGAGGGTTATTTTATTCGTTTTTGGATAGTGAGAGGGTTCCGTTCGTGGCCTGTTGTTAAGGAACCATCCTAATATTGACCTGAACGACAGAGGGAAACCACGAAAAACTCTTGTCAGGATGGTCAAGCATGACGGGAATCGAACCCCGGTCTCCTGTATGACGGTTCAGTGTGCTGACCACTCGACCACTCATCTCAATCATTGCGATGATGAGAAGTTGTTTTAAAATTGGTCCAATGGTTTCGTTACCACATTTCGCCGGTCATATTGCATTTAGGAACGCATTCTGATGTTACTTCGACAATAACAGACGAAGTGCCATAAATATTAGACGGAAAACATTAGATGATCTCATGCTCATCTAAATAGATTTGTCACTTTGAATACTCACACGGGTGAACCAGTATCTAACACGCTAAACCGTCATTCAGTAGATCGGGATTCGATTGTCACTATGTTCGACCATCCTTATATGTTTTTCGTGTTCCCTATGTCGTTCTCTTTAACTAGGAAAACGCCATATATGCGTTGTTAGCCGAGCGGATAGTAATAGTATGGGTAAAAATGGGTAAAAACTGCTTTGAGTGGTACCAATTCAGCACTTTTTATTTTTTTTCTTCAAAATGGCTGACCCAATCGAGCTGAAAATTTTTAGAAATGTGTATCAAAATGTAATTCAACTTCAGGCAAAATTTCATTTTTCTGAAAAATATTTTTTTTTTTTTTTTTTTCCGCTACCCTATGTTATTCTAATGGGTATTTTTGAAATTTCTAAAATCCATAAAAAAAAAAGATACCCCCCGATAATACCACAAAACTATACAGATCTAAGTTGGATGAGGAACCATATTGAAAAAAGTTTGAAGTTGATAGCTGTAGCCGTTTGACCTGTGGAGAACCGAAAAAAAAAAAAAAAAAAAAAAAAAAAAAAACATAAAAACGAGCACCAATTTTTTTCAGTATGTAAAATTGAAGCCCCGCTAAAGCTCGTCTAAAAACAGGCTACGGCAGCTTCCTTCCCACTGTTCTTATGAAACCTAATAAAATAACAGCTGTTGATCTCATCTTCGCATCTCATTTATACGATTTCGAAGCCTGGATTACAAGGGATGAATGTTTCAATCAAGGTGAGACCAACCCTAGATCAAATCTCATTCAGGCTTAATTATAACAAATACCCTTGATTGTAATGATATAGTATAATGAACAAGCGATCAAGGAATAATCTCAAGTCATTGATCGAAACATTGACCCCATGTTTTGGTTATTATTCAAGTGCGTCGTTACATCCAATATCAATAATGTGACAATTTTTTATTAATTAATTCAACATGTTATTGAATTATTGAATCATGAAGCTGTCTTAAACATGTTGCCATCATCAACGCGACACGAATTCAGTGTTTTCCTTTTACAGTATCCAAGAAATATGAAGGTTCCGAGCGATCGTTCCTCGTATCCCACACCATTAGCACACTGGTGTTTCGCACCTTCTTCGTTCGTGAATACAATTATATCATAAACATATCATCTTGCAAGACTATTTGTCATTTGTCAATGTTACGGTGTTTCGCCTGCTCAGGTCTCGTTCAGGCAAGCAGCAACAATATTGCTCGTTACAGACACAGTGTGTTGGCGTTTTACACACCTTGACTTATTACACAGTATACACAATGTGTGGGTGTGAAGGCCCATTCACGATTAAACCTAACCATAAACTTAGGACCTTACAAATTGTTTGTTATACGGTATTTCTCGTTACTGTTCACGATAATATTAAACTTGGTACTTAACAGTAGCAGTAGCGTAGAAGTTTGCAAACTCCAAACTTGGTTTCTTAAGTTTACGGAAAACGTAGGAATCGACCAATCAGCGTCTAGTTCAAACATAGGCCTACTGTTGACCGCCATTTTGGCAGAATGTGTATATAGCCTATTGTTTGTTTATAACTAATAACAACACTAGGAACAAGAATAAATGCTGTGTGAATAAATAAGACATTGTAAAAACTGTAGCAATTTCTTATATTATACATAATCATAAACTGTGGAAAAATTATTAGAAGCTCTCCCTAGACTTTGGGGACGAAACTTATAGGTTATGTTGCGCTCAAGTGACAGCTGATCGAAACAGCTGTTTTAACTGGTTGAAATTATAAGTAAGAAAAGTGTCGTGAATGAGGTAGCATTTTACCAAGTTTACAGCCGTAAGTTGAAGGAATAAGTTTAACGTTAAGTTTAATCGTGAATGGGTCTTAAGAGAGTGTGTGTATGTGTGTGTGTGTGTGTGTGTGTAGGAGAATTATTAAGTCTTCAAGCTCTGTGTGCGTTAACTATAATGTAGGTGATTTATCATAGTGCCATTTAATACAGCTTGAGACCACATGGAACTGAGAACAATATCATATTGTGATAAGAGAGGAGAACATAATAAAAATTGTATTAATCTTGATTATAAGGTGTAATTGTCATTTGACTACAGCTAGAAACTACTTTCTCAGGCTAATATGTCAAGATTTTAGACTCATAATAAAAATAATGTTAATCTTGATTATCACAATATGTAATTGTCATTTGAGTACAGCTAGAAACTACTTTCTTGGGTTAATATGTCAAGATTCTAGACTCATTCGATTCGGTAGATTTTGATTACAAAAATAAATTATCAATAAATGAATAACTTGACTTACACTTGAAAAAAATATGTATCTTTCACTTTCCCTACTTCATAATCATTGTTATTAGCACTGAAAAGAGAGTCATTTTCAATACGCAAAAAACAATATCTATGAAACTAATCTAAGAGGTTTTCCAGCTACATATATCTCAAAAAAAAAAACGAAAAACGTATATAAAAATCTTTACTCGGATCTCTGCCCATGTACATACATTGGGTTGCGTTGTTAGACACAGACTAACAATTAAATCTAAATTTAAAATTGATAAGAACATACAAAAAAATAAAAAATTGAACATGAAGCTAAATTGAGACTAAAATAATGAAGCTAATTTTGACTGTATAAATGATTTCTAAGAATTATGAATGATTTCTATTGAACTATTTTAATCTTTTAGGAAATCTATTAATTCAAATAAAAGCTACCATTTTCTAGGGTACACAGCAGAAAAATCTTTTTTGACGCTTCGAATCTAGTATTTTGTAGATATTATAAGAAGATATATGTCATCCTCCATTCAAGATACATAATTCTCTCAACCCTATAAAACACGTGAAGTTCACATCAAGTATTCAGGTGATTTAATACACGTGAAGACCATGAGGTTAGCAACCAAATAGACCTACTATCAAGCGTGTGACGAATGAGCTAAACATATGGTTTGGTGTGAGAACGATGTAGTTTTGGCAATGAATGACGGTAAATAATAGGTGCAATAACATTCACAGTGTTTAGAGATTATGTAGGAAGGATCAAGTCATGACCCAAATGCTAATTCTGTTTATTGTTTTTTTGACGAATTTATACTTAATCATGCTTCCGTATTAGGTGTTGGAGAGTATATCATGTCGGAATGACGTCATTTTAATATGTTTTGTACCGTTGTGTCATTTTGAGATGATGAATCGAGTCACAATTGCCACTAGTGGCCCCATTTGGAAGCTCAGGGTTTCCCAAATCTTGAAGAGAAAAACAGTTGGGGCTTATGTGGGGGGAATTAACACTTTTTAAAACTACTAGTGAATGTCATACTATCTCAAATTCTCACTATAAAAATATAAGCAATCAGTGATTTGGAAAAATAATTTAAAAAAATTAGTCCCACAGGAATTTTCTAGTAGATTCGATTATAAATGGTACTGAGGGAAAACGCTAGCATTTGCAAAATAGCCAATAAGTAAGTCATCGCAAAATATATCAGAAATGGTTGCTCACAATATTTGTTAGATTGTGTCTTGTACATTTCATATTTGGGCTTCAATGATTTGGGATTAATGACTTCAATCCTGGTAAGGATGCCACAGATGCATTTTGTAGCAATCTGTCACAAATCCATATAGTTTTCATGTTGGTGACGTCATTTACCATATTCAAAAATATAAACTGTATCTACAGCAGTCTCGCCAGCCGAACCTTCATTTTACATTTTTTAATAACATCCCAATCTTGATCTACAATAATTGTTTTTCAATGAAGTCCAAGGGTGAATTAATAATGCTCTCTCAATCGACATGTCTTTTCTATTTTATCGGTATACCACAGAATCAATTAAACATCTTTCTAACGGGATTCCAACCACAACATAGCAATGTATCTTGAGTATGGCACATCCATGTATGTCAAGAGATTAAACGTCACTGTCGTTTGATTTCACTATCACAGTCATCAAAACTCAATAACTTCTCCTCAAAAAGCTAATTCATTCACATTAATTTGAAATTGAAATGATTCTCACCTTATCAAATTAGAAGCACTAATGTCGTAGATGGTTTCCGCCGCTATATCATCTCGATCGACCGTCTCTCCTATCGATTATCAGTTATAATCGGGTGTGTCGATCCTTACATTCAATTAGACGAACAATTCGTTATTCTTACTTGAAGAGTGAGTTTTAACTTTTAATTAAGGGTAAAGTAGTTGGTGTAATGCAAGAGACTACCGTTAGGTTAAAGTGCTTTCCGAGGTCACGTCCTAAGAAGATGTCGTTCACCTTTTAATTAGCTTGTCACATCTTTTAACACTTCCTAGCGGGAAAAACCTTCTATACTCGTAGAAGAAAAGACAATTAAGAGCGGATGGAAGACGATTTAGAGATGAGATCGTTTTAAGCATTCGAGAGCTATCTATCGGCAATGCATGCGTAACGAACTCATCGAGTTTCACCAATTGAGAGGGTGATCGTAAAAACAAATGTTATTTCACGAAATTGTAACGTAATTGAAATATATGAACAGCCTTTCGAGGCATATTGGAACTTGAATATATACCATTTGCTTATATACTATAGGAAAACGCCTTATATGCGTTGTGAGATGAGCTTAGAAGTATGGAAATGTAGAATTAATAAGGAATAAAGAATATTTCTAGCAATTTAATGAAACTTTATTCACTGAATAATTAATTTCTTGGAAACGGCTCGTCCGATTCAATAGGAATGTGTGATAATGTGCATAATTGTTGTGGTTACGTTTAGTAAAATTTTGAATTCTGTTGAAAAATATTGATTTTCAAGATTTTTCCGCCCAGCCATTTCTTAAGGGATTTTTCAAAACTTTGAAATGGTTTATCTAAAACGTGGTTGGACCTATTAGACCCAAAAACTATACAGTTCCAAGTTGGATAAGTCCGCGTATGCAAACAAAGTTTCATGCTGATCAGTCCAACCGTGCGACCTGTGTAGTGCGCACAAACAAACAAACAAAAAAAACACAGACAAAGCTCCGTAAGAGTGGGATGGAAACTCTTCGCTAACGCTCATCGAATTACTGCTACAATGTCAAACTTTATATTAGACACGAATATCTGCAAGAATGTTTATTTTACAATATATCAAGTTTTGAGTAAACTGCAAGAGCTGTCAAAGTCGACCAAGTTAATCAACCGGCGGTTAGATGCTCGCATGTCGCATGTGTAACTGTCTGTAATTGCAAGTCTGTAATTGAATCCACGTACGATGAAGGTCGTCTACCAACATGGCAAATACAAATATTGAAGCTATTTTCACAGCTGTAGTATTTTAGGGTATTATGCGTTTCCTGAATAAGATACTGAATAAGATATATATGTATGGATTATATTAGAAACGCAAATACATCTTCAAAAACGTCAAGTTCTCGGAGTTATTATAGACCCTGTATTATAGACCCTATCTAATTACGAAGTTTTGAGAATTATTCAATTAGTAGATGATTTTTTTTTCATGGATACGAACATGATTGTTTGAGTTGATTGCAGTTCTATTGTTTTTGATAGATTATTAATTCGTTCTTAGCTCGGTAGATACAAACATCTGTCTTTTTTCCTATTTACCTATTTTCCTATTTGTTCTCAAATAATACAACAGCTATTCAAATTTTTAAATTTATAGCTTTGTTTAGACAAGGGGTCTTTTTTCATTGACTTCAATGTATTATTCATAATTCCACTCGATGTATATATATATATATATTGATACATTGTAGCACGTGATTTTTATCCAGTACAACATCCACAGCTTTGTCGGGAACCGTTATTTACTGTCCGTATCACGTAATTCGTGTATGTAACGCATTTTTACATTTATAACAGATAAAAACACGCTTTATTAGCTTTAGTCAATATATGAATAATCTATCATTTCAATAGTTTCCACCGAACATTTGATATATCAATTAATCAACTTCACCATGTTATAATTAGGTGTGCTCATACTTTCTTGAACACCATCCATCTGAAAAACTCCGACAATGCCTCGATCTTCCGATAATATTGATTCAAGCAAGTCTATCCCAATCATTTTTACACTTCTCAAACACTTCATAGGAAATTAATATTCATTCAATGTCGTCTGCTGGGTCGAAGATGCGACGTCGAAAGACAAATATCTACTCAACGACGACATTCGATAACAGCTTGAGAATCAATGCATTTATCAAACAGGATGAGACTTGTTAAATTGGAAATAATGACGTTGGTAAAAATGACGAGGAACAGCGTTTGAGCTGCGGAGGGTACATAATACGCCGTGACGTCAAACTTGAGATGACGAGCTGGGAAAATGCTGTATTTCTTACATAACTAGGAAAACGCCATATATGCGTTGTTAGACGAGCGGATAGTAATAGTATGAGTAAAAATGGGTAAAAACTGCTCCGAGTGGTACCAATTTAGCACATTTTAGGTTTTTTCTGCAAAATGGTTGACCCAATCAAGCTGAAAATCTCTAGAAATGTGTATCAAAATGTAATCCAACTTCACGCAGAATTTCATTTATTTGGATTTTTTTTTTTTTTTTTCTGCTGTGTTATTCTAATGGGTATTTTTGATATTTCTAAAATTCATAAAAATAAAAGTTACCACCCGATAATGCCACAAAACTATACAGATCCAAGTTAGATGAGGAACCATATTGAAAACAAGTTTGAAGTTGATAGCTGTAGCCGTTTGACCTGTTGAGAACCGTAAAAAAAACCTGAAAAAAAAAAACATAAAAACGAACACCAATTTTTTTCAGTATGTCAAATTGAGTCCTCGCTGAAGCTCGTCTAATAAAACGATGTCTAAACTCTAAATACTTGATCAGTTTCTACGTAGGATTAGGAGAACGCTAGAAGTGTTATTTTGAGATGAAGTGGCAAGAGGTATGAAATTGTCACAAATTAATTCCTAAAGGAGGATAAGGTGCCAATACCAATAGTATCCCTGAGTTTACTATAAACATAATCACATTTGACAGTATGCTGATATAATTATTACATGCTTTATGGATATATTTCTCAAATATATTGAATATTATTATAGAATTTTCACACTCATATTTCTCAAATTTGTTCATCTGATTTTGGACAAGAAATATCCACATCAATGGTTGTATCAAGCTTGTATTTATAAGTTTAAAGTTGATTGAATGATTCCTCATCAACCTTTGACCTTTGGAGCTCACAAACAAAATCACACGAACGAATCCATTTTTGTATGTGGCATTGTTCTCCGATCGCTTCCGCCCATCCAATAACACAAATAACATGTAACGATTCTCAAAACATCCCCATCCATCTGCAATTAATTCTTCTTTTCACAGTACTATTATGATTGTAAATGATCAATCACTCCAGCTGAATACAAAACATTGGTTGCATTCTTCGCCATTCCATTCAAGATTGATCACTTCATAGAAGTAAAAAGAACCAATATATATATCATTATATACGACATGCTCAAGCACAAATAGATCGATTGAAGTGACAACTCAACATGTATTATGTTGTCTTATATATATATATATATATATATATATATATATATATATATATATATATATATATGCGTTGTGGATTTAAAACTTTCACGATGTATATTTGGATATTGATAATTGTTTCGGGTGTAATCATCGTGTTGACATGAATAAACCATTTTAATATTGAAATGAGAATTTATTCAACGTTTCAAGCTACTGTTTAGCCCTTTTTCAAGAAAATTACAAAAAACGAGAACTATCTTCTATAAAATCAAGAATTAATATAAAAATCAAAACAAAACATATTATTGTAATTCACTGCGTTTACGATCTACTTTCTGCTACTTGGATCACTTGAAGCGTCATCATGGTGGCTGTATGGTCCTGGATTTTCTTGAAAAAGGGCTAAACAGTAGCTTGAAACGTTGAATAAATTCTCATTTTAATATTAAAATGGTTTATTCATGTCAACACGATGATTACACCCGAAACAATTATCAATATCCATATATATATATATATATAGGCCCAGGGGCGTCGGAACGTTTTCAAAGTAGGGGGGGGCAAGCTAAAAAATTGCGACCCGCGGAGGAAGGAAGTATGGGGTGCCACACATTCAATAACATTTGGGTATTTTTCAGGATTGAAGGACAAAATACTGAGAATACCTAAATGGGGAGGGGGGGGGATCTCAGTTTGGAAAATAAAATGCCATATAAGAACAGTTGTACAAAGGCCAGTTAACGCGAAGCATGCGACCCGCGGGGGCAACGGGGAAGGACCCCCTCTGGCCCCGCAGGGAATTTTTTTAAATTACCCTTTTTTTAACACGATTTAACGTGTTTCAGATAAGATTTAGATGACAAAATAATTTGTTTTGAAGAACTAGATGTGCCCAACTGATATTTGCCAAACATAGTTATTGTAACTGCAGGGTCATTCTGGCTCATTTTAGCGCCACGGGCAAGGACTAAATTATGAGCCCCAAAAACTATATGCGCATAGTGAAGGTGAATGCGAGTGAGGGAGGAACCAAGCCCCGCAGGGAAATTTTTGTGAATTTATCTTTTTAAATACGATTCTACGGGTTTGGGAAGTAGACGAAATTTCTGGAATTCATGAATTCTTTAGTGTGGTAAGAGCTAGTTTTGCTGAATGGCTGATCCAAGAAAAATCTATGTCTTTCGATAACAATGCTGTTCGAATGATAACATTTTCTCCACTCAATAATGCACAAGTAAAATAGAATACGATTTATGGCATATTATTATTAATAGAATGTTACAAATGTGCGCCGATAGCGCCCCTTAAATTTGACGCCCCTGGCAGTCACCGAACGATCCTTATTGGAATTCCCTTTCTCCATTTCATTGTATTGTCATTGTTACGACTGTTGGAATTTTGGAAATTTACAAAATTTACAAAAATTGTAATGAATAATTTATATCTGAAAATAGCACTGCCGGTAGGGTTGTTTGCTGATTTCTGATAACTAATAACTACTTACCAGAGCTGTCATTCCAAAACAGTACACCAAATTCCTTTAAATCACACCTTTTTTAATATGGTTCGACGTGTTCCAGATGAGATTCAGATGCAAAAATCAATTTTCTCCTAAAACTGAAGGTGCTCATCTGATATTTGATTTTCTATGCAATGTGAAATATGAATCTATGTACAATTTTATCTATCTAAATAGGTCTACATCTTTCCTTCCTACTCTTTCTTTCTTTTTTTTCTTTCTTTCCTTCTCTCTTCCTTCTTTTTTTCGTCTTTTCTATTTCTCGTCGTTTCAATTTTTTTTGCAAGACCTTTTTCTTGCCCCCCCTTGCCCCCCCCTGGCCGAAAGTTGGGGGGGGCATTGCCCCCCCTGCCCCCCCCCTGTTCCGACGCCAGTGTATAGGCCTATATCAAGAGTCGTGTAAATCCATAAGCTCACAAAGATTCTATCAGATTGTCTGTTGGAAACGCTCGTGACCTAGCTGTTGCGTATATATCATCTACAGGCTAGAGACACGGCCGTTATTCAGCTAGACGATTGCTTTTCTATTTTTATTGAGTATTGGGCAAGGCTGAAAGGGGTATTTTAAGGGAATAAAAGGGCGACTCAGACGTTTATGCCATAAAGTACCCAACTATAAAAGAGATATATTTGAGTTCGGTATTGACTTTTCGAGATTTTTCTATCCCATTGATTCTATACTTATGTAGGTTTGAAGTTTAAATACCGTTTTTTATTCCAATAGCCTCTTATATGTGATATAAGGCCCACTATTCGACCGTAAATTGTACCCTCCCTTGGCTCTTGAATATCAGTAGTGATCTTATCAGTCACAAAAATAATCTTCCTCCTTCTCTATCGATATATTCTATAAATAGCACGTTTCCGATATAACATAATTACTCCGTTTGCATGATGCTTTTTTTATCCATCTAGATCCATTTTAGTAATCAATACAGGCCTACTTTATGTAAACAATTCAAAGCTGGGCTGTATTGGTTGGCTCTGTGCATGGTATTGGATCTAAAAATTGCATTGATAATAGTTTACTTCTGATTTGTAAATATAAAAAGTTTCTAGTTCTAGATTGAGATTGGAAATATAATGGAAATTTTGAAAGTAAAGATTATGTAAGAATAGAAACGAGATGGCAATCGATATTAGTTTGGCGCAATTCCGGCAGATAGGGTTTGAGAGGAGTAAAAGAGTATTGAGTTAATCTGTCAGTCAGATTATTTTCAGTTCATGTAAACATCTAGCTTTAATCATCTAAGACCCGATTGTACCAACTGATGATTAAATATTAATTAGTTAATCATTACTTAAGGTACAAAAAAAATAGGTAACCAAGGGTAATAACAAGTAAATTTGCTAATTTTTGCTTAATTCACTAATCATCACTTGGTACAACTGGCTCTAAGACCCTTCAAGATTTCAACAGGACAAACTGCCGTGTATATATAAGTAGTAATTGTAACAATTTCGATTTCGAGTTTCGAGTAGTAATTGTAACAATTTCAGTTCGAGATTATTTTGGTTCACCACCGAACTAGTGGTAAAATATGTGCGTATAACCATGAACTTTGTTGCCTGAATGTCTAATTACACGCAGCAACACTGTGTCGAATATTTAACCGTAATGCCTTGACTGTGAACGTAGGGTAATTTCCGTTGTCTGTGGCTGCATGACAGTCTCACATTACACAGGATAGCTATTAAGTCAAGTCTGGCGACATCCTGCAGGAACCAGAACTAGACGGGAATAATATTACCATTGAGATGAATCCGATGTGTAATAATCTAGGAACAAATGTGACTTCGAACTAGGAAAATGTCATAAAGTGTCGTTTTGAGACGAGGTGTGAAGATTAGGATGTAATACTAAAATTCTTTGTTGTGTAATTGGTTCAAGTGATTGCACTGAATGGCAAAAACATTTATACTTTCAGTGTCCTTGATTTGAATAAACTTGAGGGTTATATTGTATCGCTTAAAATGAGCATTATCTAGCTGTCTGTACATGGCAAAACTTCTGTTGCCCTCCATTATATAAACAGTCATACCATTTTTTGGAACTTATTTTCAAATAAGTTCAATGATACTAGGAAAACACCATATATGCGTTGTTAGACGAGTGAATAGTAATAGTATGGGTAAAAATGGGTAAAAACTGCTTCGAGTGGTACCAATTTAGCACATTTTATGTTTTTTATTCAAAATGGCTGACACGATCAGCCTGAAATTTTTTAGAAATGTGTATTAAAATGTAATTGAACTTCATGCAAAATTTCATTTTTTTGTAAAAATAAAAAAAAAATTTCCGCCATGTTATGCCATGTTATTCTAGTGGGTATTTTTGAAATTTCTAAAATTCATAAAAAAAAATTACCCCCGATAATGCCACAAAACTATACAGATCTAAGTTAGATGAAGAACTATATTGAAAAAAAGTTTGAAGTTGATAGCTGTAGCCGTTTGACCTGTGGAGAACCGACAGAAAACATAAATAAAACAAAACAAAAAAATGAACGTCAATTTTTTTCAGTATGTCGAATTGAACCCTCGCTAAAACTCGTCTAAAAACGCATTTTCTATTAGGTATGCAGATATTAGGTAGACAGCCCACTTTCTTTCAACTTACAAGAATGTAACACAATATTAATCTAATACCTTGATAACGACTTGTCGAAGATATTGATTCATTTTGGATCCTTCTTCAAACAACATATGAATGAAAACCTTCGATCAAGTGTAGTTCGGCTTCCATTTCTCTAATAGTGATGCTCGTAATTTATTTCTGTTGATTCATGTCCTATTAGCATACTCCTTGTACACAGGTTATCTTGAAGAAGTGGGCTCCTGTGGTACTTTCAAGACTTCTATTTACATTGTAAAAGGTGTGCTATTCTATGACTTATGAAGTATATACTAGGAAAACGCCATATATGCGTTGTAAGACGAGTGAATAGTAATAGTATGGGAACAAATGGGTAAAAACTGCTTCGAGTGGTACCAATTTAGCACATTTTATGTTTTTTCTTCAAAATGGCTGACCCGATCAAGCTGAAATCTTTTAGAAATGTGTACCAAAATGTAATTCAACTTCACACTGAATTTCATTTTTTTGGAAAATAAAAATATTTAAAATATTTTCTTTTTTTCCGTCATGTTATTCTAACGGGAATTTTTGAAATTTCTTAAATTCATAAAAAAAAAATTACTCCCCGATAATGCCACTAAGCAATACAGATTTAAGTTAGATGAGGAACCATATTGAAAAAAAGTTTGAGGTTGATAGATGTAGCCGTTTGACCTGTGGAGAACCGACAAAAAAAACATAAAAAAAACAAAAAAAAACAACGAACACCAATTTTTTTTGAATCCTCGCTAAAGCTCGTCTAATTATTGGTTTCGCTGGAGTTTGACTTCTCTGTAGGATTAAGCGGCACGTTGCAAGTAGATGGGCAAATAGTTTAGCAACACTTGTGATCCAAAAGGCGTTACCCTTTACTGAAGTGAGAAGTAAAGACAAAAGGTACTCATCAGTTCACGTTAATTATAGTTTCATTTCATCTTTTTGAGATGTGCATTTTTAATTTACATATTAGAATGCATGCGAGACGTGAAAGTGAGTATCGCCAAAACTGTTGCTGTGGCATATGGATAGCAAAGTTTTCGTGCATCATGGGAAACTGACTTAAATTGACAGGTCACAGAGACCTGTTCATCTTCTCAGATAACCTGGATACTTATCCACTCTATCATTTATCCTGGAGACCTGTTCATCCTCTTACATATAACCTGGATATAAATATCTACATTATTAATCATTGTTTAACTCACATGAATACCTTGCATATTGATGAGAGAAGGGCGTATACTCAACCTGACTTGACATCGAGTTCAAATATCTTCGGCCTCTCTCTCTCTCTCTCTCTCTCTCTCTCTCTCTCTCTCTCTATCTCTCTCTCTCTCTCTCTCTCTCTCTCTCTCTCTCCCTCTCTCTCTCACACTCTCTCCCTCTCTCTCTCTTCTCTCTCTCTCTCTCTCTCTCTCTCTTTCTCTCTCTCTATCCTTGCTCTCCTTCCTTCTCCTCTCAGCCTTCTTCTTCCTTCTTCAGCTCTCCTCCTCTCTCTCAGCTCTTCTCTCTCTCTATAATAAAAACCTTCTCATTCTTCTTCTCTTCTCTCGCTTCCATCCTCCTCTATCTCTCCTCTCTTCTCTCTCATCGCTCCTTGCTTCTTCCATCCCTATTCTCTTCTTTCTCTTCTTTCTTCCTCCCTCTCTCCCCCCCCCCTTTCTTCCCTCTTTGCCCTCTCTCCCTCTACATCTTAGACCTTTCTTCTTCAATTTCTTAACTACTCACTAATCTTCATCTTGTACTCTCTCTTCTCTACTGACTCTCTCTCATGCCTCTTCAATCTTGCGTCTTTCTCTTAGTGTCTTGAAGTTTATGACACTCATTCAGTTAAATCTTGAAAAGATGCGACTTGCATGTGATCTTGGTCTACATTGAACACAAGTCATCATTCTGACCGAGTAATCTTGCTGTCTTTTGTCAAGTTTTCCAATCGAAATGAATGTGTGCTTAATTCTGGCTGAATGCAAAGCACTTACCTTGTATTGACTTACTTTCTATTATTCAATGCGACACATGTGCATAATTCTTAATGCCAAATTTCGTTATACTACTGAACTGTATATTCAAAGATATGTGGAAACAATGATGTTGGTTAATTAGTACAAAGCTTACATTTGCTAAATCACAATTCATTCTTTTAAAATCTATAGAAAGTTCAGATTGAAGTAACTCATTTGTAATAAGTTTTATAAAAGATGTTTGACATTCAAAACTAATTGTATAGTATACATCTTACTTTTCTTTGTTCAAATATGTATATTTCATGATGAATTTTTTTTAATAATCAATACATTTATTCCAATCGACAATTGAGCTGCGTTACAGGCTGACATCAGCAACCTGTCAATTACTGTATGTAGTTAACTTCTTGCTACTTACAATACTTCAATATTAATAGTTTTGGTACACAAATCTGTTTACTGAAAGAAAAGTAATGAAATGAATATAGAGAGAAAAAATGAACGGTATTCTAAATACTTTCAAAGTGTCACGACAATATATAGAGAATATAACACACGTATTATTCTTGTTTGAAAGAGTTCTTGTCTTATTTTGACTTATAGATATTGTTTGCCAAGAAAGCGATTACTCATGAGACAGACAGCCACAAGACATGAGATTTGTATGTTCTATCGTGGGTGGAACACTGTATGGTATGGAGTCAATACAAGATCAGTGTGACTTGAAATAAAATATCAAAAATTGTTATCAAAAATCTACTCCAAGTTAGTAGGTATTTAGACGTTTACATCAGCCAGCCGTTACCCCAGTCAGCATTGTCGAATTGGAATATAGTTAGACGAGCTTTAGCGAGGATTCAATTTGGCATACTGAAAAAAATTGGTGTTCGTTTTTTTTTATATATATATGTTTTTTGTCGGTTCTCCACAGGTCAAACGGCTACAGCTATCAACCTCAAACTTTTTTCCAATATGGTTCCTCATCTAACTTGGATCTGTATTGTTTTGTGGCATTATCGGGAAGTAACTTTTTTTTAAATGAATTCAAGAAATTTCAAACATTCCCATTAGAATAACATGGCGAGAAAAAAAGAGAATATTTTTCTTTTCCAAAAGAATGAAATTTCGCGTGAAGTTGAATTACATTTTAGTACACATTTCTAAACATTTCCAGCTCGATCGGGTCAGCCATTTTGAATTAAAAACATAAAATGTACTAAATTGGTTCCACTCGAAGCAGTTTTTACCCATTTCTACCAATACTATTACTATCCGCTCATCTTACAACGCATATATGGCGTTTTCCTAGTTATGAATGAAATGTGGAAGTATGGGATCTAGAGAATACAGTTTGATGAACCAGCTCAATGTACTCAAATCAGTAATTATCATGTAATAGTGAATGATCATTGTATCAGAGTAATCACTTCTGATGTAAGTAGTACTTCACTTGCTTCAAAGCTTTGCAATGAGCCACGTATACTCGAAATAAATTATATCATGTATTCATACTATTCTAAGGTTTCACCAATATAAGTTATTAATGATTGAATTATAATAACGGATCGAAACCTGACCCCACGACATCAAAACCAAGAAATCCGGAGTTAAAAGCTAAATTGAAATTGTTTCGAAATAATTTATTACTGCAGATTTTTTTTATTTTATAAACACACGCATACACAAAGACATATATTGTATATATATATATATATATATATATATCATTATCTTTCTCTCTCTCTCTCTCTCTCTCTCTCTCTCTCTCTCTCTCTCTCTCTCTGATACAGTTATAACCACAGATCGACATTTTGAACTTGCATCTATTGTTGATGTTTTGGCTGGCCTTATCTAATACTTGTCTATTACTCCATCATTAGTTAACCTATTTGGCTGAGATCCATTCACATCTTTATGTATTTTACTCACGAATAATAATCATAATAATGGAACTACTACATACCATAACGTCATATTTACCGAACTAATCATATTTTATACATTTTCTTATTCAAATTGCTTACATGTTCTCGTTTCATGTTCGATTTAGATCTCATCTTTGCTAACATGGTCTGTGCTGATCGAGAAAAAAGTGATTGGTTTTCTCAGAAAGTTCTACGACTCACAACAACTCTGAAGAATGTTGTCATGTTGTCCTGGAGAAGTAAGATGGCCGCTAAAATGGACTATAGGAAGCTAGAAGAGGACACTTTTTTAGAATATATACTTTTATCCAGGAAATAAGATGGCCGTGTCTATACGACCTGAATAGTTGTGTGAACTTCGATAATTAACGATGCAAAATCCACAAAATCTAGCTTAACGTCATACTTATCAGTCATGAGACTAGACTAGAATGGAATAGAAACAAAAGCCAATTTATACTTGAATCCACGAACAAATATGATTCTCTACCGAATAAACAATTGTAACAACTCCATGAATAGCTGCATCTAAATTGCGATTAAATTGCGATAAATTTTGCGATTTCCATTGTAAATCTCGTCTCAAAGAATTATAAATATACAAATATAATACAGGTATACAAATATAGCGGTAATCGGTGTTTATTATGTTGATATTATTTCCTAATAATTCGTTATTATTTTACCAATGTTTTCAAGCGTCTACGAAGTGACGTCACTCATTATTACTAGACGTCGTCAAGGAGGCTGTGATACCCATGTAAACCTATTCTTAACCAATAACCACGGCATACTCGATTGTTTAACACCATTTGTTCACGTTGCTATGACAATGGTACGTGTCATGTGATAATTATGATGTGGCACTTGGAAGATTTCATTACTTACTATTTTTAGATTGTCGGCTTTTGTATAGGTTCTCAATCTGAAAATATTATTGAAGAGAATAAAAGTTTGAATATATTTTATCGTAGAATTTAATTCATCAGAGAATAATTACTATGGAAAATAACAAGACCACACAATTATATGTTAACTGCTTGATGTTCTCAGCAATGGCTTCATTATTTGAGGGGTGAAAACCATGTAAAATTATGAATGAATGAATGAATGAATGAATGAATGAATTGATGTCAGCCAATCGGTTGCAGTCACCGGGCACAAAACTGAAAATACTACAGACTGTTGAACGCCTGATTAGACGAGCTTTAGCTAGGATTCAATTTGGCATACTGAAAAAAATTGGTGTTCGTTTTTATGTTTTTTCTTTATTTTATTTTTTATGTTTTTTTGTCGGTTCTCCACAGGTCAAACGGCTACAGCTATCATCTTCAAACTTTTTTTCAATATGGATCCTCATCTAACTCAGATCTGTATAGTTTTGTGGCATTATCGGGTTGTAACTTTTTTTTCATGAATTTTAGAAATTTCAAAAATACCCATTCAACATAGCGGAAAAAAAAAAAAATATTTTCATTTTCCAAAAAAATGAAATTTTGCGTGAAGTTGAATTACATTTTGATACACATTCTGGAAATTTTAAGCTCGATAGGGTCAACGATTTTGAAGAAAAAACATAAAATGTGCTAAATTGGTACCACTTGAAGCAGTTTTTACCCATTTTTTTTACTCATACTATTACTATCCGCTCGTCTAACAACGCAGATATTGCATTTTCCTAGTATTATAGTTACTATATTTCTGACAACTTGGTGTAAGTGACATCATTTGAACGAATTATACTATGCAAGTGTTACTCGAGTAGTACGCTGTGAATTGTATTATCGTACTGATGGATAGGAAACAGCGTTCCAGAGGATGTGCAACTAACTGTGTATTAAAAATACAAAATGTGCTGCTACCACGGTATAAATTACCCTCACTTATTCTATATTGCACAATACGTCTGACGTTCAGTTGAAATTATACACTTTATAATCTTCTAATGCTTACAGGAAAACACTAGGAAAACACCATATATGCATTGTTAGATGAGCGGATAGTAATAGTATGGGTAAAAATGGGTAAAAACTGATTCGAGTGGTACCATTTCAGCACATTTTATGTTTTTTCTTCAAAATGGCTGACCGGATCAAGCTGAAAATTTCCAGAAATGTGTATCAAATAAATTCTGAAGGGTATTTTTGAAATTTCTGAAATTTAAAAAAAAAGGGTTACCACCCGATAATGCCACAAAACCATACAGATCTAAGTTAGATGAGGAACCAAATTGAAAAAAAGTTGAAGTTGATAGCTGTAGCCGTTTGACCTGTGGAGAACCGACAAAAAACATATATATGAAAAAAAAAAAAAAAACGAACGACAATTTTTTTCAGTATGTCAAATTGAATCCTCGCTAAAGCTCGTCTAACAAGAAAGCTGTATAGGCCTATGTACGAGTGCACATAATTATTTTCAGTAGTTTTTCTCGTGTCTACATTTGATCATCTTTGTATAACATATTTCGCTCGAATCGTTTAAAACAGTGCAATACTCAATCATTTGAACGTCGAGGTTCACAATAATCCAATTCACAATTTAATTTCAAGTTTATCCACCATGCAGAACTGAGAGAGCCAACAATGCACTATCATGTTTCAATTAGCTCTGAGGAGAGTCTGCAGTAGAAATAAGCATGTTTTGCTTATCCACAATGTTGTACGTGTAGCAGCTTTAATATATTCCTCATATACGTATACATCTTATAACAATGTATTATAAGACTTCGAATCCGTCCTCAATTGTAGCAACTGTTGAGTACTAATATTGTACGCTGATATAATTAATGTCTGAAATCAGATTCACTTTCTAGTAATTTCACAGCGTGAGTCTAGTTCGAAATTACTCTGGTAACAATTCCAATTATGATTGAAGCAATTCATATGTATTGAATAGTGTAATTTAAAACACACAGGCTTCGTGAATGGATTAATTTTTTATTATTATTATTGCTGCTGCTTAACGACCCCACTAACAGTTAGGTTATATAGGGGTACGAATGAGCCGGTGATGATGAAATGATGAAGTGATGACAGATGAAAGGACTTTTATAAAAACCGATGCCTTATGCGGGACTCAAACCCACGGCCGACCTGACTTCAGTTCCTACCGCGGTAAGCATTAGTTGACAGCGCCAAGATAATTAAAAAACAATTATACTTTACTAGGAAAACACCATATATGCGTTGTTAGACGAGCGAATTGTAATAGTATGGGTAAAAATGGGTAAAAACTGCTTCGAATGGTACCAATTTAGCACATTTTATGTTTTTTTTCTTCAAAATGGCTCACACGATCAAGCTGAAAATTTCCAGAAATGTGTATCAAAATGTAATTCAACTTCACGCAAAATTTCATTTTTTGGGAAAATGAAAATATTTTCTTTTTTTTCCGATAGGCCTATGTTATTCTATTGGTATTTTTGAAATTTCTAAAATTCTTTAAAAAAAAGTTACCACCTGATAATGCCACAAAACTATATATATCTAAGTTAGATGAGGAATCATGAGATTCCATATCTAAGTTAGATGAGGAAAAAGTTTGAAGTTGATAGCTGTAGCCGTTTGATCTGTGGAGAGCCGAAAAAAAAACATAAAAAAAAACATAAAAACGAACACCAATTTTTTTCAGAATGTCAAATTGAATCCTCGCTAAAGCTCGTCTAATAATAAAAGTAATATTTAGTCACTGTTCTTCCCTTCACGTTATTGCGTAGATCATCGATTGATACATTTCCATAATTCCATATTAGCATTGTTTATAATGGAAGTAAACGATGTTTCGTGACATAATGACAGTTCTCTGTTCATTATCCACATGTCCGCAATTGAACAAAAATATACAACTAATGCCAAATTACAAGATGGCAGTCTTTTCATAACATTCATGTTCCTAGGCAATCTTGCTCATAGGTGCAGTTTTCAACAGTTTGATGATAAAACTGCTGAGATAATCTGTAACACTTGAACATTTCAAATTTGAGAGTTCATAAAATATAGGTCATAAAATAAATATCTTATAAATCAGCAAGTGACAAAAACTGATCTACATTTTGTTTGTAGCAGTTGGTATTTTGTTAACTAAGTTTTGATATTTTTCATCTTCAACTTTTCTCGACGTAATACGTCTTCTCTTCTTTGAACTATAGACGATGTCTAAACCTATCTATTGTTGAATAAGGAATGAATTGAATAACAATCACAGATGTGCAGGCCGAGCTTTGGCATGGTCATTGCACACGTATAAAACTTGAAGCAAACTTTCCTAGCAACTCTTTTGTGGTGAGTTTAACACATTTGCGATCAACAGAAAAAAAGTTTATCATTATACTCAGATATATACGGCTATAAAGTTTATGATGCAAAATGTTACGCCTATATATGGTCTAACGTATATGGTGAGAATACAAAAGAAATGTAGAACAATTCGACATCGCTATACAACATTCAAAGAATGTTCCATTTTATTGTACTATTCGCATACCTTCACTATGAGGTAGTTACAAAAAGTTATTGGGGATAAAGTTTGGCAATTTGTTCCTATTCAAATAGAAAAATGAAGATTATAAGTTATATTTTCTTCGCATAATCATTATATACTTTTATTCACGAAATAATGATGAAGTCTACCAACATACCTACACAAATATCACCGTCATATGTATAGGTTTGTTCAGGTTACTAGGCAAACGCGGAATGTGCGTTGTAAGATGAGCGAAACTCTACACACCTTGATCATGTAAAATTAACTTTATTCGATGCCAATGGATCTAGGAAGCCGTGAATTTAACAATGCCATATTTTTCCACTAATATTTCTATTATTTTCTATAAATAAAAAAACGTGTATTAAATTATTTTCTTCGAAACGGCTGGTCCGAATTACACGTCAATTTTTATTAATCTGTATTATTTTTGTGTTCACATTTGAGGAAAATTTGAATTATATTGGAGAGATTTTTTTTAAATTTTTTCCGCCCAGCCTAATCTTATGGGGGTTTTAGAAACTTTGAAATGATGTTTTCAAAAATGGTCCAACCGATTTGACCCCAAAACTACACAGTTCTAAGTTGGATGAGTTTGCGTATAAAAAAAAAGTTTCGTGTCAATCGTTCAAACCCTGCGACCTGTGAAGTGCGCACAAACAAACAAACAAAAAAAAACACTCAGACAAAGCTCCGTAAGAGTGGGATGGAAACTCTTCGCTAACGCTCATCAAATTATGATTTCTTATGACAAAGTTTACGACAAGAAATGCAACTGCATCTTTCACAAACATAAAATCCTCGAAGTCACAGCATGGTTATAAAACCATCGAAGTTTGTACAATTACACCATTGGTTCGACTACCTTCTTCTTTCTTTCTTTCGTATACACAAATCTCCATTTCTTTTCCCGTTCGATGGAGGCGATCTGGCCGACCAACAAGAGACGATAACTGACCACAAGATGGTCGGCTAGCCGTATTTGGTCTGCCAGTATATTATCTCACCGGCGTTCTCTTCTCACTGCTCTTTTCGAAACACCGAACATGTCAGCCTGATAATGATACTGTGCCTTGAGATGAAGGCTCGGGACTACTGCAATCCCATGGTGAGATCCGAGGGGTGAACAAGTAGTACTTTTTTGTACACTTGATACTTGATTATTTTTATTCTCGTGATTTTTTTTGATTCGAGTGATTCTTGCTTGATTCGGGTGATTTTTTTTGATTTGCGTGATTCTTGCTTGATTCGGGTGATTTTTTTTTATTTGCGTGATTCTAACTTGATTCGGGTTAGTTTTTTTCATTCATGTGATTTTTTTATTCGTGTGTTTTTTTTTTGATTCGCGTGATTCTCGCTTGATTCGGGTGATTTATTTTGATTCGCGTGATTTTTTTTTCATTCATGTGATTTTTTTGTTTGTGTTTTTTTTGATTCACGTGATTCTTGCTTAATTCGGGTGATTTTTTTTGATTTGCGTGATTCTAGCTTGATTCGGCTGATTTTTTTTCATTCATGTGATTCTTTTTTTATTCGTGTGATTTTTTTGTTTCTGTTTTTTTTTTGGATTCACGTGATTCTTGTTTGTTTCGGGTGATTTATTTTGATTCGCTTGATTTTTTTTGATTCGCTTGATTTTATTCGATTCTCGTGATTTTTTTTTTATTCAAATGTACACCTGATTTGTTTAGTTGTTCACCCCTCGGTGGGATCCGTGACATGATCGACCTACAAGCTTGTGGTAATACGCTGAGGGAATCTACACCCCAACCACTCCCTCCGCTGTCTCAATCTTCCTATCAGCCACACATTGACGTAGACTGTTTTAATGGTGATGTTGATAAATAAAAGAGTGGTGGGGATGTAGTTAATGGAGTTGTGTTCGTTCAAGTTAATTCAGTATGTAATGGTATAGAGAAATATCCCTGGAGTGTATACCCCAACTGTGGGATGATATCCACGACCTTGTTCCAAAATATCCCTGACCAATGTAGGAAGAAAATGGCGGATTTCATCTGTAATTGTAAGTGTGAGAGTTTTTTTTTGTCAGGGATAGCTTCGGTCAACCGAAAACCGGTTCTGAACCGGTTCCAGGTTCAATCGGTTCTGAAATAGAGAATCGATTCCTTTTGTGATAATTTTTTTTATTTATTCACCGTGTTGATTTGAGTTATTATGTATAATTGATGGATGTTTTTCAAGTGTGTTGTCGCAATATAAATTGTATAGATATAATATACTAGTTCACGCATGGATTATTTATTTGTCTTTTCTCCTCCATGCGCGGTAAAACTCAAAATGTGAAGGAGAAAGATATGAGTAGGCCTATAAGTTTCGAATTCACGAAATTTGCCGAAGATTACCGAATGATATGATGACGCCTAAAAACAAGAAATGAACTCGCGCCAAATTAAGAGAGCGTCTTAGATGAAAGTTTACTCTCATTTTCGACCAAAAAATGTCGGAGAATCGGTTCTAAACCGGTTCTGTGAATCGGTTATCCGGTTCTGATATTTTGGAACCGAAGTTATCCCTGGTAGATTTATAGCTCAATGATAGGCACACGTAGAGGCACCAGCCCACTATCAAAGATACATTTCTCAGTGGCACAATACTCTTTTCTCTTAATAGAAAGTGAGAAAATACCACCTTTTTCAAATTTGTATCTCAATTTCTTCCACTTATTAATTTTTTTATATTTTTCCCATTTTTAATTAAATTTAAATTTTTCAACTATTTTTTAATTTTATCACATTTTTCCAACTTGTGGATTTTCGCCACTTTCCCACTTTGCCAATTGCACCCTGGTTATCTGCGCTTGCAAGTAGTGCTGCCAACATCAGGAAGTGACGTCACTCGACGCTTATAACGTGGCGTCAGTACCAACTGTAAGATGTTTTAGCTTTCATCCCGAACTTTCAAGCAATCAAGTTACTGGAAATCGACAAATGTGACGCTGTGAAATGTGTGGGACGTTTGAGAATGTGGAATGAGATATTGTCATGAACCGATCGAGTCTCTCAACTTATACATAGAAGCATTGCGACGGTTAAGAACCAATACCAACTGTCTCTATTTTGAATAAAATGTCTGCCACTTCCTGCTATGTCAATTAAAATTCACTAATATAACCATAATATCGACATCGAATTTCGTTCGAAAAATGGATATCGTAAATCGAAATCGAAATTTGTTTCCAACTCGACCTGAAACATATTTTATTAATACGAAATTAATCGAAACATTTTAAACATCTAGGCTATATCTGATTTATGAATCACATTTTCATGCTTCTTGAAAAAAAAAGTTTTCGGAGATAGAAGGTATTGTTTCTTAACCATCGATTGGCATTGTGAAACATTAAATAACTCACACAATTTCGAATAACTTTTTTCCAGTATTTGTGATTTTTAGTCTCCGTTCACGATTATAAAGTCATGAGAATTTCAAGTTCAAATTTCGAAAAAGTTCACATTTTCATTAGTGAATTATTTACTTCTTTTGAATTTACATAATACTGAAATGATATTTTCTCACATGGTTTGAATACTAGAAAATCAAAACATATGCATTGTGAGATGAGCGATATTTTATATGGAGTGCACTGGGAAGCTATATACACATCTTGATTTAGAATATATTAATTCAATGCCTTCCTGATTCCCTTTTTGATAATATCAATCGTTTTATGATCTAATTGGTTTTACCTGTTTATCATGTCAATAACTTTCTTACTAGATTCAATTCATGCGAAAAAATTATATAATTCTTTTTATCTTTGAAAAAGCTCATCCTATTCATATCGTGTGCTTGAATTCCGTGGAAATTTGAATGTATTCTGAGAAAATATTTGTCCATATGAACCAGAAACTCGAGTAAAGTGAGGTATTCACGGAACATGATGGGACGTAATTCACGTTCCAATGTTGTGGATGTAATGAATGCTAGGAACGTGACGAGATAGGAGTCGAAATTGTAGATTGTTTGGGATTTTTTAGAATCCGAACCAGTTTTCAGAAAAACTTAATTTATGAAGTGAAAAATCAAGAGTTTTTGAAAGTATTAATTCAAATTAGTCGGCGGTATTTTCGACAAAATGTCATTGGAATGATTGAGTTGAACATTTTTGTTAATGGACGAGATCACTTTATGCTGATTAGTGATTATCATTCATCTCCGTTTTAATTTCAGTGAAATCAGTTGAATATAATGTACTAATGAAATTTTGAATGAGCATAAAAATCTGAAACAGAAGAGTAACTATAAAATAGGCATATAGCTACTCTATTGTCAAAATATGTGAAATAATCACGAATTAATTAATCGATGAGTATCAAATTATAAACTATTGAATTAATTGGGAATAATTGTGAAATATATAAACGAATGCAAAAGTATAACTAAATCGATAGTTGAAATACAAAAAATTATTGTTAGTATAGCCTGACAGAATACAATTAAAAATACATATAAATGGACAATTCTCTGAGGGAATCTTGTGAAATCTCTCATCCCCTTTCTTACTGGGTACGTAAAATTGATAGCTAATTAAAGAAATATCTGCTCATAGAGTTATATAACTCCATTATTTAAGTATGGCTTGAATATCAGTAGAAAGTCAAAGTCAATATCGTATACAGTCAGTCTGTACAGAGTCAGTCTCATACAGCTTTTTACGCTTACTATAACTTCCAATATAACTTTAAAATATTGAGGTAGACTGTTTTATAACACATGTCTCTCGAGAATTTTTATTCTAGCGAGTGACTCCAGCTTAATGTAACCTAATTCTGGTAATTAAGCACCGAAATCACAGCACTGAAAGCAAATTATATTTCCATTACCTCCATAAAAATGTTTTTTAATCATATATTGAATAGTTCTTTACCCACAACTTCAAAGACTTTCTCAGGGTAGTAAAATGAATTAAAAATATGAAATTGAATTCCAAACTCGAGTCAAGAGTCAAAAAGAAACACATTATTCGAGTGTAATTATGAGGTAGCGCTCGCGCCGATGTTTCTCAATCAGCCCTTCATGTATTTCGGTGAGACACAGTGCAATGGGATTAGTTGATATTTAGTAAGAGAGAGAGAGAGAGAGAGAGAGAGAGAGAGAGAGAGAGAGAGAGAGAGAGAGAGAGAGAGAGAGAGAGAGAGAGAAAGGAGAAAGATAATATGAGTGTTATGGAATCATAATAGTATTATAAAAGATATATAGAAGTTTATAAAAGAATAATGAGGTTACTAAGAAAGCTTCCTTCTCACAATTTCGTATACGGCAAACATGACAAATTTGTGGCTAAAGATATTACGAACTTTGCCATATTGTGATGAGACTTCGGATACAGTCTATACCAGTACTATGACCACGTCACTCCAGCAATCAGAAAAGCAGGTTGGATTAAAATGAAAGAAAGGAGACAGCTTCACATAATTAATACCTCCCACGAAATTCTAAACATTAATATACCTTCTTATCTGAGAACGAAATTAGTGCAACGGGGTGAAATTCATTCAAGACTTACCAAAAACAACAATCACCTCAGTATTACTATGCACAAAACCACAAAATTTAAGGCTTCGTTTAAATACAATGCGACTATGCTGTACAACGCAGTTCCTGAACAGTTCAAGACATTAGGCCAAAATGCATTCGAAGCTGCAGTGAAAAGACTACGCAAAGATCGGATATGTATGACAGAAGGATAGCAATCACTTCTAGTACACCGTATTTCATACTGTTTTATCATAATATTCATTCATACCATATCGTTTGTATCCCATTATATCATTTAATTTGTACTCATAGCTCATACGTTGAAATGCGACTGGTTATATGGAAGAGCAGAATATTTCAGCCATACTAAAATCTGAATATCGCCATTTTTTGTATCAAGCAACAAAAAATAAAGACAATTGAAATTGAAACATGACAAATATGATCCAAACATGAAAAAAAAACTTTTTAGTTGTATACCTACCTATGTGTGAATTATCTAGCATGAGGCAGTGATTGCCAAGTGATCAAATCACATCATTTGATACATATTTAGAAAGTGTGTGCATCTCATTAATTAGAATGTTAATAACTTGTAGATCCAACTAACAAGAGAGTCGTCTATACCATCTAATTAAGTGTGAATACTTCGGTAATTTCATACTCTTGCTGCATCTTGGTGAATTCAAAGCTTTTGAAAGATGCATGCAGTTACTTTTACCATCGTAAACCCTATCCGGGAAATGTATAATACCCTAGAAATACGACAGACATATTCATTTATAACGATGAGGAGGAGGGGGGAGGGGGGGGGACGAGATTCTTCTTTTGTATATAATTCAATTATATAATTCATCTAATCATTCAAAAGTTATAACCAAATGAATGATATTTCTCTAAATACAAGGCATCCAAGGCACCTAAATTCAAGGTTTTGCCTTGTAGACGGCAAATTTGAGATTTCTAACTGATCATACAACAAGATTAGTTGGTACATCGCTTTCCATGAAATGATATATGTGATTAGTTTTCTTTTTCTCCTCGCAGAGTATGTAGTTGACGCAGTAAGACCTCCGCGGCAATGAGCTAACGAATGTATTATACTACCAGTAGTCTGGATACAGTAGCTGGAATTAGGTTCGCTCTTTGATATCTTTTTGCTGCTTGATAACTAGGAATGTGTCTGAGAGAAGGGGTGGACAGGTGGGGACCGCTGTTCCAAGGGTGGGACATGAGAGTACAGCCTTGTTAGGGTGAGTGAGGACAGAATTGTGGATAGGTTTAGAGGAATAAAAAGTATTAGCATACTGCTCTGCAATGGACACAAATAAATCCTACTATTTTCATCCAGGAATTCGTTAAAAAAAAATGCGAATCAGTGCTATTAAATGTGGAAACAATTCGCAATTTACTGAATTGTAGAATTTTCAAATTATTTTCATATCAAGTAGTTAATTATTATGTTTCCAACTCGCAGACCAGGGAAGTAAAACATTGGCATTTTATTACTTCAACTCGTGTTTTTTTTCAAAGATAAAATTTAATGAGATTTTTCTCATTATTGGCAATGCCACAATAATTGTCATACCTTCTATTCTGACTAAGTTAACTCTCTCTCTCTTATTACTCTCTCATGTATTTTCTCCTACATTTTCCTTTGTGTTAACTTTGAATTTGATTTCTGTGCCTGAGTATGCTCAATGACAGCTTAACGTGCGCGACTAGTGTGATCTTGTTTGATTTTGTGCGCATCCCTTAAGTCGATAATACAGTATTCTGTTTGGCCATGGATAACACCCAAGGGTCTCAGCTAATGGCTTAAGCTTGTCCTCAAGTTGATCTTATATTAACCCCTTTGATCTTGTTCAAGAATGCCGTGATCGTCTTACAAAACCACTGTGATCATCGAATACAGGGTTGCCACAATATAAGTGTTGAGATAACTGCTTTAGTTGGCAAAAAGGTCCTGGAGACTCCACCTTACGCAATATGATCCACTATTTTTATTTATTCTTATTTTCTCAATAACATCGAAATTTGATGCAAAATCATTGTTCCCCAATTGAGGCTAAGAATGAAAGAAAGGATCGTTTGGACGGGGCACCACAAGGGCGATCTTACCACTTCAAAGAATAAATCAAATATGATAACTCATCTAACAAACAAATCAAATCCTAAATAAGGTAGTAATTTCAGGGTTAGAAAACAATTCAAACATTCACAGTGGGGAGAAAAAATCTTGAATCTTCTCATTATCTTGATCTTCTTCTTCTTCTTCTTGAAATCTTCTTTCATCTCTCTTTTTCTTTGTTCTTGTATTGTTCACGAAAAATGTATGTTCACGAAATATGACGGTATTTTCCCAAAAAAACACTGAGAGTGGTGGTCGAGTGGCTAGCACATGCACTGAACCGACAGTCAAGAGAACGGTGTTCGATTTCCGGATTGGTCGACCATCCTGACAAAGGTTTTTCGTGGGTTTCCTCTATCGTTTAGGTTGATACTAGGATTATTTTTTGAAAACAGGCCTCGACCGCCTCCTTATCATTATTCAAAAACAGAAGATTGTTAGAGGATGTTTTATCGAGACAAAGGTTATTTTCCTCGAATCTGAAGAATGTTAGGAAAGTGAAAGAATCAGATGAAACAGTGAAACAGTGGTGAAGTATTTATAATAAGCCGTATCAGTCGGCAGCTCGAAAATTTTAGTTCCAATTGAGATTATTAACTATAATCAATTCACATCCAGTTAAGAATTGTCTCACAAGAGGGAGCAGAAACAGTTGTGGTCCAAGCATTATGTAGACAAAACCACAATTGATAAAATTAAGTCAAGTCACCATAACAAACAACTTCCATTCATCGTGACTGGCAAAACACGAACCCGGCACCTCCACCAATATAAACTGAATCTCAGTTCACTGCTTTTACTTATTTCCGTTCCATCAAAGTTGTGCGCTAAATGACATTGAAGTGACTGATCAAATCGAGTCTCAATTTCACTTACAGTAATTATCTGTCATTTTGATGATCAGGCAGTCAAGTTTAACCATAGATTAAGAAGGTTGATTTACCTTAGAACCGGTTGTACCAAGTGATGATTAGTGAATTAAGCAAAAATGAGCAAATTAACTTGTTGTTACCCTTGGATACATATGCTATTTTTGTACCTCAAGTAATGATTAACTAATTAATATTTAATCATCAGTTGGTACAATCGGCTCCAAGAGTTCCAGCTACGGTACTCATAAATTGTGAATTATTCTCATATTTACATCATTGATGAAACCATATTTGTCAGAAATGCTACTCGATTTTCGGTTCGTGATTCAATGTTCAAGTTCTATTGGTTCTATAATATTAGTTTCGACAGTGGAATATATCTTGTCAAGATTTTTCATCCCGTGACTATATAGACGTCAGATATCCAGCTAGCCCTCCAGAGGGTTGCCTGATGCTGTTGACATAGGCACCTCGCATTACACAGCTGAGTGTTGTTTTGCCTGACCCACAGGCTGCTAGAGATAATCGAATAACTGGGTCACATTCAGAAGACTGTGCGTGTAACCCAAAGTCAAGTGGGAACGCATATTCAAAAAACGTGCGATGAGGGAAATTTATTTTCCGATATGAAATCGAGATTGTAATAATAATAGAATGGTCTCGATTTCCTTTTCCGGAAAAGTAATAGAGTAGAGTTGAATTGGGGTGGGAAAAGGGGGAGCGGAAGGAGAATTATGGTGGAAAAAAGTATGGGAGAAAGGGGCAGTGGAGTGTGGAATTCCATTAATCATTCCGGATCGTCATATGTTGAAATTTTTTATCGAAATGTATTTATACGTAGGCTATTTCCACTAGAGATAGAGGTCATAAACCAATATTACAACATGAGTACCACTGCTATATTTGTTCACCATATTCTTCTTTAGAGATCTATCATTTTCCAGGTCGAGATTTACGATGCTGATTGGATTCACTATATACATCTTTCAAAAACGTCAAATGTTTAAAGCTATTGAGTTTTTCTGCAGGTTCCGTCGGTATGATATTTTAAATTGGTTGGTAGTCCACTTTCGTCCCTCGTGGTCATAAAACATATTATGTATTTATTCACATAATTGTCGAAAAATGAATCTAATGAATAATTGTCGTTTGACCTGAGAATATGCAACCTATGTTTCTCATGAACACAGATGTGGCCTATGCTGCTTTTCCCGCCAAAGAAGAAGGAAGTAATATACTTCATGGCGTTGTTTTCACTTGGTCTTTTCAGTGTGTTTTCAGTTGGAGGGGGAGATTCGGTTGGAGGGAGAGGGGGGGGGTAGGGATGAGGTGTAACACGGCACAGACAAACGGTGAATTAATTCAACATGCATATACACAAAGTTCAAACTAAAAACGTGTGTCAAATAAAATAAATTATCTCCTTACTTTTTTGACATTTTTCGCCGTTATACTTGAACATTTTATTACAAGTTGAACACTTTTATAACTCACGTGTTCTCGAGTTCGAGCGCTTAGAAAACTTTTCAACTGCATGCAAAAGCATGATAACAAATTGACAATTGTCAGAAGTGTTCTAACTATAAGCAAACAGTTGTCAATAGTATGGCATTATATTGCCAACAATACGCCACCATGCAGTATGTCAACAGTATGCCAAGAGAACTTGCAAACATATCCTCGTTATAATAAAGTTTAAGGTTTTCACTTTTGGATTTTAAATAATCACATGTTAGCTAAAAAACTTTTCATATTCCTATATGAAATTGCAGTATCATTTATTTATTTTATTTATTTTATTTATATCTACAAATAGTTTGACACAGGTGGTAGATAATGATGATATTACAATATGAACTTATGACTAAATTAAACTAATTCAACATTAATGGAACAGGAAAAATGAAAATGAAATGAAATAAAATATATTTAACCGTCTCCTTATATGT
Organism: Brachyptera putata; assembly: GCA_907164805.1. NCBI lineage: Eukaryota > Metazoa > Arthropoda > Insecta > Plecoptera > Taeniopterygidae > Brachyptera > Brachyptera putata. Next base: position 6,596,184 of record OU015467.1, read on the forward strand.
TCACCAATCTTCAATACTTCTCTCTAACCTTTCTCTAAACTTATTCAATTCTATCTCTTCTCCATTTTGTTTATAAAATATTTTGCCATCCAAATCGTTCCACTCCCTTCCGGTTCCGTTTAAGAATGCAAACTTTCCTATGTCCCTTTTAACTTGTCTACCTTGTACTTTATTTCTATGCGACGTTCTATAATTGTAATTGTAATTTAAATTTAATTGTAATTTAACTTAGCTAAAATAAATGTAGAATGTTCATGCCTTATAAGCGCTTCAATGATTATTCGTACTGATTTACAATTGCATATTTTGCACAGAATCCTTGCTTGTGTACTGATGTAATTTCTTTTCATGTATACCAACATTCTATTGATTTTGATATATATTCTATGTATTCATGAGTCTTGTGTTTTAACATCACTACTGTGCTCACAATACAATAACATCATAATATAGTAGATTGTTCGAAACCAGCAAGTGTTGTATCATTAAATTAATGTGTATACCTGATATGAATATCGAGTTCCATGTTTCTTTGTTGACAATTAGTATCAAAACTTCAAGTCCCGTTTAATTACAATATGTGCCACTTCGGGAACGTATAAATTAAATTATGGAAATGTAATAGATCATCTCGAATGTATAAGCTATTTTAAGTATGTTGGTAAAACAAAGTTATCTTCATCAGAAATAGAATTAACTCATATGCACTTAAATTAATAATATTTCGTGTTTTGCTTGTTTTAGCATCATTAAACTTATTATTATAACCTGCACGAAAACTCCACTGTAGTTCATAGAACTGTTACTCGTGTGAATAATGAATGAATGAGTTAACAAAATGATGAAAAACAAAAGAAAAACAAAATAAGCAGGTTACGAAGAGATTTTATGCTATAATATATGCTATAATAAATATAATTCATGTTCGTATAACCTAGTCGTTCGTTCCCCCAAATAAACTAACTGTTAGTCGGGTAAACATAAAACAATAATTGATTCAATTTATCGTGAATTAATCATTCCACTACACACTTCTAAAATTATCTCTGGAATATACCGTGCTTTCGAAAACGTATGAAAATGTGGTGGACAACTATTATATGCCAATAACTATACTATCTGCTTTTTAAAATACATCATATACGAACTGAGTTACATTTATCTAGCATAAGCGAAAGTGTGTACCACGTCTACAATTTTCTTGTCGTATTTACCATACTAACATATGGACATGGAGAATGGAGTGAAATTGGAAAAAGACTGCTGGATCCTCAATTTCGTGCAAGAGGAGACCATGCGTCCGAAATAAGAGCAAGAGAGGCAAGGAAGGACGTAGGAAAATATTCTTTCGTCAACCGAACCATCGAAGATTGGAATAAGAATATTGTTTCATATATATATATATATATATATATATATATATATATATATATATATATATATATAAGTTTTTTTTTAAAGAACATTTGCCACCTGTACGTAGTTACAAATTGCAGATTGAAATAAATAAATAAAAAAATAAAAATAAAATTCATGGGATTCACGTAGTTGGCTGATGACACAACGAAATTTATTCATCAAGATGAATCGTTAATATTCACACCAAAATAATGGAAGGACTAGATAAATTTGTCGGTCCATCATTTGTTGGATCGAATATAGCTCGAGCTATGAAGAATTATTTCGTTCATCGAATAGAAATTACCTGCAATGACATCCAAGCCTCTGTCTTAGACTTGTCATAAATTAATACCATTGAACATAGGCATGCACTGAATGTTCATATGGGAGTAATATTATAGAATTCATATGTCCTATTATTGGAGGAAATCCAAGTCGAATAGAATTATATATGGTTATAAAATACACGATCAGTCCATTGTTAGGAACATTTGGCAGAGTGTGCCAATGATTCCTCGAAGTATTATTACCAACTAACTTATTCAAATGATATAAATTACTACACTTATTAATGGATAAGATGAATGATAGTGTGTCCAATTTCAATTTTATTGAATTGGCAGATAAAATGTCTGAACGGAGTCCTTTTAAAAATGTACGTTTCAATTCTGTTTATATTCGAATGTTGGAACAAACGTAATTGCGTAATCGATCATTCATGTCGTCTGACCTGAAAAGCGTTGACCAACGAAAAAAGACACATGCACATTCTGTACGAGTAACAATAAGTCAGTACTTTGTGCATCCACAAATGTTATTGGATTTCAAACAATAACGCAGAACAGTTCTTGGAAGATTAACGATGAGTATTGTTTGAAATGAGGAAATGTACAAGAAAACTCTTTTCGTTCTATTCATATTATGTTCAATGATGCAATGTGAAGATGAGTAAGTTATATTTGCGTCGGTGAATGATTAATGAGATTATGGACATTTAAGATGAAACCTAAACTGTGTTTCTCTACCATCTTGTTATTCAATACACTTTTCAATGTACGATTGTATGTATTTATATGTTTTATTGGTTCACAGGAATTGATATTACAAGAATACAATTATATGGCAAGTCAGTAATATAAATACAAATATAGTATACATATAGTTCAAAACATGGTGCAGTACCGGTAGATAAAATATGATTAAATGTATATACATTGTAATATAGCGAACGCTAGTGTCAGTGGGATACTCTTGATATAATTCATCTTGCAATGTATCCAAAAAATTCAACAATATATGTTAATATGTATTTAATCTGCAGCTGTAGCAGATGCTTCACTTTAGCGCATACATTGTGATTCGCACCTCTTGATGAATTCGTCGATACAGTAGATGTATTCCTTTATTAAAAACTGGGAAAACGCATAATGTGCGTTGTGGGATGAGCGTAGAAGTATGGAAATCTGGAATTGAAAAATATTTGTCAGCTCAATCTACATCTACAAACCTTGGACTACTTCAAACGCTGAAAAACCTTACCTGCAACTTGTTGCTATTTATAGAGCAACCTGTCGCATATACACTTTGCATTACATGTTTTGATCCTGATATTTGATGAAATGTGTACTTTTATTGCGTTTTCTTCGTTATATCTTATTCGATTGTTGCACTAATTATTCAAAATGTGTACGATAGTTGTTCTCATATTCTGTATGAATTCGAGAGCTTTTGAAAAAAAATTGTTTTGAAGTATTCCCCCCTGGGTTATTCTTCTGGGAATTTCCGAACTTTCCAATTTTTTTCCGGAAAAAACCGTTTGACCGATTTTTCTGAAAAACAATCCCAGTCTATTCTGGTGTGACACCAATATGTAGAAAAAGTTTCGAGTTGATTGATCATTTTTCCTGACCTGTATGCCGCGTATAAAATTGCACACAAAAAAAACATAAAAACCAAGCCCAAAATGTTTCGGTATATGGAATGAAAATCTTCGCTACGCTCATCTAATTACTCCAGTTTATTTTTCTATAGGTCAATTGGATCTGATCGATTCAGGCAATTGATTGTCGAGTTGTTAATAATGTCGTTATTGTTCTTGTTTACAGGTAAAGCAGTGCCATTTGTCGAACTGACGGTGGCGCACGCATCTGTCCTAACGATACTAGCCATCAGCTTCGAGCGGTACTACGCTATCTGCGAGCCGCTCAAAGCCGGCTACGTGTGCACCAAAGCCAGAGCCTTCTTTATCTGTCTGCTAGCCTGGACATTTGCCGCCATATTTACTAGGTGAGAGAATGTGTGACAAGTGTGGTACATCAGACAAGCTCATTTCAACCTTCAAATAAAGATTTTGACATTCTTAAGACATTTTTTTTTTCACAAGAAATTAATACAGAAAAAAAAAGTACAGTTCGCTCATTTTAAGCCACAAAGTTTTAGTTCAGACTTATCTGTGGAATAACATATCAAAATTAGAATGGGAGAACATAGCAAATTAACAATTAAAACGGTGCTTATAAAAACGAACAAACAGTAAGATTGGACTTCCAATTGTAAAACCAGTAAGGATATAGAAAAAGGAGAACAAAGAAATTAAACAGCATCACATGCATCATGATCACACTATTATGATGTCGAATACGTCAAACATAGGTATATAATCCAGATTTAAACCAGAGCGCCATCCCAGACTCCCTCTCCGACCCCATTGACTCGGAAGGGAGTCAGGATGGAACTCCAAAGGAACTTAAAGTGACTCAGGAGAGATTGAAAAATGATGGGATCCATTATAGACTCAGGATTGACTCATTATAGGTTTAAAATGCGCAGGCGTCTGCTATAGTGACATTGATTACGCCATCACGTCAATATTTTCACTCGATAATCATATTAATGACTGTAGTTTTGAATATCAGTATGTTTTTTATTTTATTCTGTAAACCATGAAATGAGAGTTCAGGTCATGAATATCTTTGATAAAAATACATGCGTAGGCCTACAGATCGATTTTTTTCTTGATGGCATTTCTTTATTAACATCTAAACTCAATATTGTAACTGAAAGAAACAATAATTTAATTTCAAAAATGATCATAACAGTTTCGAAGAAACTTTATTAATTATATTATAATTTACAAAATTGAAACTTTCTTTGGTATGTCATACAAAAAAAAACTGTGAACAATAAATCAAAGTGAACATTTCCCTCTGTAATATTCACTCTATAACTAAGTTATTGTGAAATACGATTCTATTGCATGAAATAGTTCAGTTCCATTAGGCAGATGTCAAATCAATACGACGAGAAGAGAGAGGGAGGGGGTGGGGGTGGGGGTGGGGGTGGACCTCATATCCGTCATGCCTAGTAAAGTGCATGCAGCTTACATCCGTCAGTTGCTGAGAGTGGGGAAGGGGGTGGGGTGAGGGGATGCTGAATATATATGTATTTATTCTAGTTTCACTCTATTTACTAGCATGCATGGAAACTCAAGTATTTTATGGGTATTTTAACAAGTAAATGTCAACCCGAAAACAAGTTGTCATTTTATTGTATTTATTCTCGACATTTTTTGTTATTTATGAAACGATTGATTCTGAGTGTACTATACCAGAAATAGTCAGTATTTGATATATTATAATGCGTAATAAAAATCACAATATTTTTAATCATTTCGAATTTATAGAATCGCTGATGAAAACTGATACTATTGGGTAACAAAATACCCATAATACCAAGAAAAGAACTTGTATTTATGTATAAAAACATACAAATTATGTTCTTTGTTTGCTTATATGCCAAGATATGAAATTCACGAAAAAAAAATTCATGAGGTTTGATAACAGTGTGTAGAAATATCAACCTATGAACGTATGAATCTATTCGATGACTGAGGTACATATGGGCTCATGTTATATGTACCATCTTGATCAAGAGAACAAGATATGATACTACCAAAGAATTATAAAATTCCTTCTCTGAAACGTTTTTCCTGAAAAATATTGGATCCCACTTATTTTTCGAATGTTCATTACAATTATAAATGTCACCATTTCAATACTCTTCATATTAATAAGAGATAATTTCTAGGAAACTCAAAAATGAAGGTTTTTTGACGCTTGATCTGATGTATCCATACTATGTTTTTCAAACAAACTGTGATTTTATGTTTTTTACCAACAACTCTTCGTTTCATGTATTATAATGTGTTCTTGCATCCCTTATTTCACCACCCCTGTAACACCTTATTACATCATCACACACACTAACTCAACCCCTCTGCACAATCAACTACATCACTTTCACCAACACACATCACGTCATTCATTACCGAATCGAAACGTTCTATTTTGCATTTGAACGTTCTGTTGTACATCAAACCGTTTTGTTGTGCAGTAAACCTTTTGTTGTTCAGTAAAACCTTATGCTGTTAAGTGCAACGTTTTGTTGTGCAGTTCTCTCTTGCAGAACAAAATGATCTATTGTGCAGTGAAAAGTTGTATCGACCAGTTAAAGGTTATATTGTGCAGTAAAACTTTACGTTGCGCAGTTGAACGTTTTGTTGTGACCAATAGCAAAGATTAATATTACAAATAATCTTGGACTATTTCATTTTTCATATGTCACGAACCTCATTGCTGTACAAAATGAATAATTTCAAAGCTGAGTCGCAATTACAAACTTTAAATACGTACAATAATAACAAAGAAATTGTAAATCTGTATATAATTACCACATGTAAACCAGTAGGCGTGAAATGAATGTTATAAAAGTCCAATAACTTGAATAGAATACACGTAATAGCCCAAGCTAAAGGTTTGTACGAGGGGCTTACAACTCGCTGATTTGGTGTACACCTGATTTCAGGGGATTTTGGAGATTTAAAGATTTCAGGGGATTTCAAGAGATTTCAGGGGGTTTCAAGGGAATTTCAAGGGATTTCAGGGATTTCAAGGGGATTTCAATGGGATTTCATGGCAAGTGTACAACTGATTTCAGGTGATTTGAGAGATTTCAAGAGATTTCAGGTGATTTCAAGAGATTTTATACGGATTTCAAGAGGATTTCAAGTGATTTCAATGGGATTTCAATGGGATTTCATGGGAAGTATACACCGGATTTCAGGTGATTTCAGAGATTTCAAGAGATTTCAAGAGATTTCATACGGATATCAAGAGAATTTCAAGTGATTTCAAGGGGATTTCAATGAGATTTCATGGCAAGTGTACACCTGATTTCAGGAGTTGTTAACCCCTCGTGTTTGTAGTTGTATGATATTGGCAACAATGTCTGCGATTAAACACTGCCTATAGTATAGTGACGGTCTCCTATATTACACTGTACTCACACCGCATGTTTCATTGTTGTAATCTGTAGATATTTCGATGTCAGTAGTTACTGTGGTTTAGCGGTTCATGTTATTTGTAAATTAAAATAGCGGAAACGGAGTCGATTTAGCGATAACTTTTGATGTTTTGAAAAAGAAATATTCCGTATACATAAATACATATACAAAAACATACAAATACATATATATTTTAAATAGCGACCAAATTGTATGTAATTGATGAAAACGTTATTTAATTTTCACAAGTAAAGTGGAAAAAACGAAAACATTTACTGCGGAACCTCAGGCTTCTACTTGGAGCCTACAGGAGATAATTATTTCAATATTAATTATTTCAATTACAATATTCAATAAAGGTATTCAAATGACCTATGTAGCCAGATTCCTGTAAGATGTAAGTAAGTGATCACTTGATCTAACCGTTGGGTTTTGTCTGTCTCATTTAGGAGTAATATATTGGAGAGAAATTTGCGTGTTTGTATTGTATCTTCAACCTAAATCATTCTACTAATAACCGGTTGTACCAAGTGATGATTAGTGAATCAAGCAAAAATTAGCAAATTATCTTGTTATTACCCTTGGATACATATGCTATTTCTGTACCTCAAGTAATGATTAACTAATTAATATTCAATCATCAGATGGTACAATCGGCTCTAAATACTATACAAATAATTTCACCGTGCTATATATATTCATAAATAGAAAATACTATAGATACAGAGGTAATATTCAAGACGGTTACAACGAACAGGAATGAGGCCCATGTATTTATATTCTGATATATTACAATATTACCATTCAAAAGTTGTTACAAGAAGTGTTAAATCATCTTCCGTACGCATGCACATATAAGCTTTTATTATGTTTATAACTATACATATAGGCCTATATATATGCTTACAAATGCTTTTTCGATCATATCTGTGCTGTCGATGTGTTAGTGTATTATACGCTAATCTTATAACAGAAATGTTATCATCTTGTAGAGATTGACTTAGTAGTTATCAACAGAAATACTTGAAGAGTCCATGAGAGTCGATTTAGCGGATTAACCGTTTTCTGGTGATAACTTTTGAAGGGTACGAGATACCGAAATTCTGAAAACGAGGAACGAAGATAATTGTAATACCTTCAATATGGTGTAAGTAGTAATTGAGTAATTGATTAATGTAAACCTGAATTTTGCAATTTATTGTGTTATGTACAGAAATAAAGACAATTGAATTGAATTGTAAGTTGTGACTATTTATTTCATATCGCCTAATTGTCAGGCGTGTAGACTACGGTTAAAAAATGTATATTTTCAAGTGTATATACGCCTGACAATCAGGTGATTTGAGATAAATAGTTATTACTTCGACCATATTAAAGGTACTACAAATATCTATATTTATTCGTTTTCAGAATTTTCATATCTCGTACCTTTCAAAAGTAATCACCAAAAACCTGATATTCCGCTAAATCGACTTCCAAGGACTCTTGAGATTCTTCTCGCAGCGTGCATCAATCTTCTGAACTGACCAAACATATCATAAATGTATACAATTCTGTCAGCATATTCTCTTGAACGTCATTGTTTTAAAGTACATTTTCCATCGAGGAAATGATATTTTCTCTGCTCTATGGCTCGTGCCAACACAGTATAACTGCACTGCCATGTACTACAGTCGCATTCCCACACATAGCATTCTTCACTCTTCAATACTGGTATTAATATTTTATTCTTTAGTGTGTAAATACCTTACTCTGTTGGTTTTATTGGGATAACTTACTAGGATTTGAGAAGCTTCAGGCATCTACTAGACGTGTAAGCTTTCACGACCTGAACTTTTCCGACATTTTTTTTTTCTAGTTAGCATTTTGTTTCTGTAGAAATAATCTGGCTCTCTCAAGAAAAACGCCTGCTCATTTGCTAAAAATATATCATATACATCATGTTCAGGAAATAGTCTAAGAGCCAGTTTATGAATAATAAATTTGTTGATTAAGCGATAATTAGTGGATTAGCTTGTTATTACCCTTGGTTACCAATGTTATTTGTGTACTGCAATTGATTAATTAGCTTAATTAACACATTTTTACTATTGGTAATATGGGCCTGAGATTATTAAAATAAAGCACGGAGGATTCTTTACTTGTCCGAAGAAAACTGAGAAAATGTATCATTAAAATTAAAAGACTGAGGAAAATCTTATAGATTAATTTTCCGTCCGATCCTATAGAGCGATCCACAAACGATAGAGAATGCCTTTAGGCTCCTGGACCCCTATTCCTGAGATAAATGAGATGTGAGAAAATAAAAATTAGTGAGAAAACGAGTATCTCACATGAAATATGAGATGAAATATGTAATTATTATATGAGATAGTTTCCTGAGATAAATGAGATGTGAGAAAAATAAAAATGAGTGAGAAATCGAGTATCTCACATGAAATATGAGATGAAATATGTCATTATTATATGAGATAGTTTTCTCACTGATTTTTCTCACATCTCATTTATCTCAGGAATAGGGGTCCTGTCATTACAATTGAATTTCGATTAAACTCAATTGAAGTAATCAAATTGTGGAACAGCATCAAGATATATGAAATCTCACGAAGTCGTCAAATGAAAATAGTGAAGAAAAGAATGCGATTATGTCACTTCTATGTGAGATGTTTATATTCCATGTGACTGCCACGGTTGAGTATTGCCAGAATTTTTCCAAGCAGAACATGTGCATGGCTAAATTTGACTACCAAATAGGAAAGTGACATTTTATGTGATTACTAGCTGTTTTGATATGTGTGGTTGTATATCTTATGAAATTCAGTCTCGAAACTTACAATCGTTGGTGATATGAGGTACGAGAGACGGTGAATTTAAACCAGCTAGAGTAACTTTTATAGAATATGATGTCGTATTTTATCGAAAAGAGACAGACATGTAGGAATCATTTCGCGGTACTTTTTTCGATAGACACGAGTGTAGGTTTTGGAATGACACAATATAGAAAATAGTTCTTAGATACCGAGAGAAAGTATTTGAAAACAATTAAAAAAAACTTGTTCTCGAACAAAATGTGAAGTTATTAACGGAAAGTTTAGAGCCATGGAATTTTAGACAATAGCACTTTAATTCATACTTCATACTTTAATTCATTTTTTTTTTTAACATTTCTCCATTATTTTATTGTAATATTTCCATTTTAACCCTGGGTCATTTCTGGGGTTTTCACTAGTCATTTTCTATAAAAGTGTTGAACCCGTACCGATTATTTCAACTGTGTATTTTTTTTGTAGACACAATTTCTAAATTCGTACAAGTTGCCAGACAAATGCGTTCAGGAACCGACTTGTGTGAAAAATGTGTGATTGAATGCAGTATTCACAAATATACTGCAATGAACTTGTTTGAGTGTCGAGTACTGGGTTCATGATTTGTTTGTTGTTACTCGTCATGAAAGCGAATCAACGGTGCGAACTGATTCCATTCAGCTCCACTTGTATATCAATAAACATAAAAAGAGACGAATGGATATTGTCAATTTTTGCTGTGGATGTCAAAATAGTTCTGTTATTAGACGAGCTTTAGCGAGGATTCAATTTGACCTACTGAAAAAAATTGGTGTTCGTTTTTTTTTTTTTTTTGTTTGTTTTTATATTTTTCTGTCGGTTCTCTACAGGTCAAACGGCTACGGCTATCAACTTCAAACATTTTTTTTAATATGGTTCCTCATCTAACTTAGATCTGTATAGTTTTGTGGCATTATTGAGCGGTAACTTTTTTTATGAATTTTAGAAATTTCAAAAATACCCATTAGAATAACATGGCGAAAAAAAAGAAAATATTTTTATTTTCCAAAAAAAAAGAAATTTTGCGTGAAGTTGAATTACATTTTGATACACATTTCTAAAAAATTTCAGCTTGATCGGGTCAGCTATATTGAAGAAAAAACATAAAATGTGCTAAATTGGTACCACTCGAAGCAGTTTTTACCCATTTTTACCCATACCATTACTATTCGCTCGTCTAACAACGCATATATGGCGTTTTCCTAGTATATTTAACATCTCAGCTATTTTGATGATATGGAAAAGTAAATTTGATAATTTTACAAATAAAGACTTTCCAGAGATCAAGTGAACAATGATCGACATATTCCTCTATTTCTCTATACCCTGATTATCAGTGGTACAACATCACTTATACTTATGCGTGTACTTGAATACACACACATACTTACAATCATACTTCTGGAAACTAAGTAAGTGAAAAAGTCAACTCGTGTCAAAGACAGAAGTCAGACTAAAACGTGCCAAATTTCTGTTTTTTATTAACAATCCTATGGATTCAGTGATGAAAATCTTTCTCTCTCCTGGACCCCTATTCCTGAGATAAATCAGATGTGAGAAAAATCAGTGAGGAAACTATCTCATATAATAATGACATATTTCATCTCATATTTTATGTGAGATACTCGTTTTCTCACTCATTTTTATTTTTCTCACATCTCATTTATCTCAGGAATAGGGGTCCTGACACATTCAATTAACGTGTGGCTTTTTCAACGTTATTCCACGTATGCATTCATTTCCTGTCATTTGTCATTATAATGAGAATAATTTCATTTATTCATTGGGTTAAACAATGCAATCAAGATCTATTGTCGTCGATAAATGATGAATAAGATGACGTGTGATAATGAGATGGAAATATAATGGTAGAAGGTGCTTTTGCGTAGTGGGAAGTTGTTGGTAATGGCCTGTTGTTATAGAACAACAGTACGACAGAAATCAAGAAAAAAAACTCTGTGAATATGATCGATCTCGGTTGGAATCGACCCTCGGTCTCCTAAATGACGGTTCAGAATGCTAGTCACTCAACCAACCGTATCGGTAATAGGAATAATATTGCTACTCGTTGGTGACATAGTTATGCGATTTCATCTCTATAGATTAGTTGTAGTTCGAGTCTCATAACTTGATAACTTTCCTGACAGAGTTCCCACTCCCCTGTGAAACCTTTAACAACACTTGGAAAAACCTGATTAAATACTTGACAAACAATCAGAAAATCATAGCTCAGTCTAGAAAAAGATGAATAGTAAGTCTTATTTGGCATTTTATTCTCTGCTTGAAGAATTGTTGAATTGAATTCGAAGAATTACTTGTAGATACCTTGTACGGGTAAGATTGAAATTGATTAGAAACGTTGTCCCCAATATTTTTTATCACAGTAATATGATTGAATTATTGAGTTTGTCAATAATAAATCAAAACTTTTCATTTTCTGATTTTTCAGAATTAATTCGATTACTAGGAAAACGCCATATATGCGTTGTTAGACGAGCGGATAGTAATAGTATGGGTAAAAATGGGTGAGAACTGCTTAGAATGGTACCAATTTAGCACATTTTATGTTTTTTCTCCACAATGGCTGACCCGATCAAGCTGACAATCTCCAGAAATGTGTATGAAAATGTAATTCAACTCCACGCGAAATTTTATTTCTTTGGAAAATAAAAATACTTTCTTCTTTTCCGCCGTGTTATTCTAATAGGTATTTTTGAAATTTCTAAAATTCATAAAAAAAAAGTTACCACCCGATAATGCCACCAAACTACACAGATCTAAGTTAGATGAGGAACCATATTTGAAAAATGTTTGAAGTTGTTAGCTGTAGCCGTTTGACCTGTGGAGAACCGACAAAAAACATGAAAAAAAATGAAAAAAAATGAATAAAAAAAATAATAAGAACAATAAATAAAAACAAACAACAATTTGTTTAAGTATGTCAAAAACCGACAAAAAAACATGAAAATAAACAAAATGAAAAAAATAAAAATAATAATAATATAATAATAATAAATGAAAACAAACAACAATTTGTTTCAGTATGTCAAAAACCGACAAAAAAAACATGAAAATAAACAAAATGAAAAAAATAAAAATAATAATAATATAATAATAATAAATGAAAACAAACAACAATTTGTTTCAGTTTGTCAAAAACCGACAAAAAACATGAAAAAAAATGAAAAAAAATGAATAAAAAAAATAATAAGAACAATAAATAAGAACAAACAACAATTTGTTTCAGTATGTCAAATTGAATCCTCGCTAAAGCTCGTCTAACAAATATATATGCGAACTCTGAACGCTACTTGTAACATGATAGACTGAACATTTGAAAATAGAACACTGTTCCGAGATTAGATGAGAATAGAAGGCCTTGAAACTACAGACATTTCCGGATCTATTGTAGGATATATTGTGATAAGAAAGTTTGTTTTATAGTAATATAATAAACTGTCCCAAGCAATGCTGAATCTAATTGAACTTACCACGACAGTCAATATCGCCGTCAGTGAAACTGGTATCGTTATTGACTTATTCTCCTTCAACCGAAGTCCAGGAGACGAAATAAAATCCTTGAGCCTCACTCCATACATCGCAGACAAATAGAAATATACTTCTAAAAGAAATAGTGTAAAGTAGTATTAACGGCGGGTTTGTACGTTTGTTTGTGGCCTATTACAAATTAGATTTACAACCACTCCGAAGTAATCAATTGTAGCGAGTTCAGCCACGCTCAGCCACGCTCAGCCGGCCATGCTGCGCAGCGAAGTCTCTCTGATTGCTTCCGTCCCTTGGATCATTGAGTTACGCAAGCGAAAAGAGAGCGTGATGACAACTTGCTGAGTTGAACTGACCAAGGTTGAAAAAGTGAAATGAGAGGCTATTTTATTGGAATAGATTCGTAGTGGAAAAAGAAGATACGTTTTGGTATTATAAAAGTGAAATGATACTTGGGGCCCGTTTTTCGAATGATAAATTTGTTGATTAAGCGATAATTAGTGGATTAGCTTGTTATTACCCTTGGTTACCAATGTTATTTTTGTACTGCAATTGATTAATTAGCTTAATTAACACATTTTTATTATTGGTAATATGGGCCCTTGGGGAGCTTTAGCGAGGATTCAATGTGACATACTGAAAAAAAATTGTGTTTGTTTTTTTATTTTATTTTGTGTTTTTTTGTCGGTTCTCCACAGGTCAAACGACTACAGCTATCAACTTCAAACTTTTTTCAATATGGTTCCTCATCTAACTTGGTTCTGTATAGTTTTGTCGCATTATCGGGTGGTAACTTTTATTTTTATGAATTTTAGAAATTTCAAAAGTACCCATTTCAAAAAAACACAGCGTAAAAAAAGAAGATATTTTTATTTTCCAAAAGAATGAAATTTTACATGAAGTTGAATTACATTTTGATACATATTTCACCCGTATAACCTATGCTGTTGGTGGGGTCGTTAAGCAACAAAAAGATACATATTTTTGGAAATTTTCAGCTTGATCGGGTCAGCAATTTTGAAGAAAAAACATAAAATGTGCTAAATTGGTACCACTCGAAGTGGTTTTTACTCATTTTTAGTTTTTTTACCCATACTATTACTATCCGCTCGTCTAACAACGCATAGGCATATATGGCGTTTTCCTAGTATGTGCAACTAGGTGTCATTTTCTTCGGTTTTTACTTGACATTGTTACAAACATTTCATTGTTACCATTGTATGGCGTCATTCGAGAAACAAATTACTGACAATTGCTACAATAAAAATACAATGAACAACCAAAAAACCAAGTTGGTGATTGGTAATATCTCTTGCTGTACATTGTTGGCTGTCTCAATTACAACAATGAGTATCCATCCTATTATTTTTATATTTCTTATTGTCTCACGAAGTTAAATGCTCACCGATCAAGGAATAGCTGAAGACTGTGAATGTTAAATGTTGAATGTTTATGTTTTTTTTTGTATCTCGTTTTTTCTACCACATAGAGCAATGTATCATTCAGACTCATGAAGTAGGCCTACTGAGATAAATTTGGAACGTGATGTCACGAAAAAATCAACTACGTGTAATTCTTGGCAAGTTTATCTTCGACGTGATAGAAAAAATAATACCAAGAATGATTAAAGTATACTTCGAAATAGATTACCAACAAAAATATTGTGCTGCTTTTTGCTGGATATTTTAAAATCGTTAAATGTAAGAAATGAGAAAAGTTTTCCGCAAGGACTGCAGGGGTACGATTGTAATAATTTGCACGTCCACCCCCTCCCCACATCCCTTGCCGCGACACCAACACCCACTGTCTCTTTCTCTCCCTTTCACACACCCTCGCCCCATCTCCATCTCACTCCTACATATCTTCACCAAGCATACTAGTTCTAGTTCAGGGCAGCAGTGGAACATAGAAGACATTTGATGCATACTTTTTCGAAAGTTTTCTAGCGAGAGTTTTAAAGGTATCTCAACTTTCCATGTGTATACAGCCTCTCTAAGATACAGGAGTAATTCAATTTGAGATTGTTTAAAGACTTACGTGATTAATTATACGTCGTTTTCGATTGATTTATGCTTTTCAAGATTGGAAACGGTACTCTTTTGATTATCTTCTCAATCTTTCACGTTTCTCTCTAGTTTATCACTCTAGTTCTCTGATTTAACATCGTATAGTGAATAGTTTTGTCTTTTATAGCTTTCAAGATTTCTGTGTATTTGGTTGTTTTAATTCACCTACAAACATATACTTGGATAATCTTACAATTCCAATTGGCAGCGGAAAAGTGAAAGAAGTCCATCTCATATATCACTGCAATATATAAAAAGAACACAAAAACCTCTATTTCACGCAAAAATTACAAACATTTCAACCCTCTGACACTCGCAGAATATAAACCCCTCGAATATAATTAAGAGAAGATTTTTTGAAATTGTTCTTTCGAAGAGTTGATTTGACAACGACACTAGCAATTATCTCCAGTCTCCAAAAGCTGCTTACTCGGCTAATTTTCTACTCGAATTGAATTAATTATTTTCTTTCAAAATCTGTTTTTCGCAAGTTTACTGATCAACTTGAATCACTTTTTACAACGATAATTAGACGAGCTTTAGCGAGGATTCAATTTGACATACTGAAATAAATTGGTGGTCTTTTTTTTGTGTTTATGTTTTTTTTTCGGTTTTTCACAGGTCAAACGGCTACAGCTATCAACTTGAACTTTTTTCCAATATGGTTCCTCATCTAACTTAGATCTGTATAGTTTTGTGGCATTATCGGGAGGTAACTTTTTTTCATGAATTTTAGAAATTTAAAAAATACCCGTTAGAATAACACGGCGGAAAAAAAAAAAATATTTTCCAAAAAAATGAAATTTCGCGTGAAGTTGAATTACATTTTGATACACATTTCTGGAAACTTTCAGCTTGATCGGGTCAGCCATTTTGAAGAAAAAACATAAAATGTGCTAAATTGCTACCACTCGAAGCAGTTTTCACCCAATTTTACCCATACTATTACTATCCGCTCGTCTAACAACGCATACATGGCGTTTTCCTAGTTCACGATAATTCAAAATGAAACAAACTCTTTGGTCCCTATACAGCAGTTTATTTACAATCAGAGTTTGCAATCAACAATCTAAGATTGATCCTGATAAAGATAGAGACAAGGAAGCACGTGACAGTGAATTAGAGAGACAAAGTAGTTTATTCAGCAAACGTATTTCAGTATCTTTGAATTTATTTTCTCTTTTCCACCAAGAAATATATTACACTGATTTCCTGATGATAAAACCTGAAATCTCGACAAGCTTAAAGCTTAAAGCTTGAAACAAAACCGACGCTAGAATTGTTTCAAGAACCGCAAGCAACTGGTCGTAAACATACTATACTGTAAACGAAACAAAGTTTATAGATCTATTATGTAAATAATACCAATTATCTATGCGTTTTCTTAGTGGTAGCAGAGAGAGAGAGAGAGAGAGAGAGAGACACAGTGGAGAGAGAGAGAGAGAGAGCGCGAGAGAGGGAGAGAGAGAGAGAGAGGGAGAGAGAGGGAGGGGGGGGAGAGAGAGAGAGAGAGAGAGAGAGAGAGAGAGAGAGAGAGAGAGAGAGCGAGAGAGAGAGAGAGAGATAGAGAGAGAGAGAGAGAGAGAGGAAGAAAGTGAAGTAATGATTGGGAAGGATGCACAAGTTCGGCAGTTGAATGTGTAGGCCTACTTTTTTGGAGGCTGGGAAAGGACTCGGTGATTGTCTTCTAAAAAGTAACCATGCCGATATAATTTTGTTTTGACTGAGTGTGACCACGATGCCTTGCGAATCGGCGAATGAGATCGGTAATAACCGGCGCTAAACGCGACATGTAGAAACGGCGATAGATATATTATCTATCTTTCTCAATTATCTCTTTCTGTTAACTCACTATCATTTCTAGTTTTTAGTTTTGATATTTTCTATATTTGTTTTATGTGCAAATCTTTGAAAAAAACCAAAACGAATCCAGGTCTTCTGAATATCAGTATCAGTATACCACGCTCCTGAAATACCTGACTTAGATTACACGAAACACACGTTAAAACACTCAATATCCATGCGTATTATATCAGTAGTACATTCACAACATCGCACTTATACGTTTAAGATATATATTCTGGTCCGTACAAATACCAAAGCATAAAATAATATTTACAGAATAATTTTAATTTCTAGATTTTTGTCATTTACCGAATTTATGCAGAATGTAAATTTCAAATGCATTTTGTCCAGAAGTTTATCGCGTATTGATTAATTTGATGATTGCTATTCCGAGTCATGTGTTGAAGATGTTAGCTGATTGCAAATGGCCATGTGAAATAATTCTGTCAGTAGGTGGTAATGAACTCAAGAGTTTCATTGCTTCGTATACAACACTTCGAGTGACCGCTGGATAAAATATATACTACGGCATTTCGTCGAAATGAATGGTTCAAGCCGCCCCGATGGCTAAGTCAATTATCGCTAGCGGTAAAAACTGAAGTCACCGTTGGGCGTGGGTTCGAGTCCCGCATAAGGCATGGATTTTTGTAAACTTCTTTCATCTATCATCTCTTCATCGTTTCATTATCATCCGCTCATTCGTACCCCCGTATAACCTAACTGTTGGTGGGGTCGTTAAGCAACATAAAAAAAAGAATGGTTCAAAATTGATGTATAATCTGGAATTCCAGTAATT
This sequence comes from Brachyptera putata, assembly GCA_907164805.1. Lineage (NCBI taxonomy): Eukaryota > Metazoa > Arthropoda > Insecta > Plecoptera > Taeniopterygidae > Brachyptera > Brachyptera putata. Next base: position 6,613,980 of record OU015467.1, read on the forward strand.
GACTTGCAAATTACCATACTTTCTACGTCACAGATTACATATAGCAGCCCGAGACGAAGAACAAGAACAACTGTTAAAAACATGAAACCTTTCAATGGCAATATGAAATGAAAATCGAAATAAAGTTTTCTCATCTTTCCGTTCAATCATTAAGAGAGTAAAAAGGGTCTACTCTTCGATTATTTTGTTTGAGTATGGTCGTTGAAATGTTGAACAATAATTCGCATAGCTATAAAAGACAATTTGATTAAGAAAAGCGAATATATTATTGCCTAGTTTTGGAACATTTTTCAGGATATATATTGAAAATGTCTTTTTAGTGGGTTTTTCTCTCTCTCTCTCTCTCTCTCTCTCTCTCTCTCTCTCTCTCTCTCTCTCTCTCTCTCTCTCTCTATCTATCTCTTTCTCTCTCGGTCTCTTTCTCTCTCTCTCTCTCTCTCTCTCTCTCTCTCTCTCTCTCTCTCTCTCTCTCTCTCTCTCTCTCTCTCTCTCTCTCTCTCTCTCTCTCTCTCTCTCTCTCTCTCTCTCTCTCTCTCTCTCTCTCTCTCTCTCTCTCTCTCTCGGTCTCTCTCTATCTCCATCTCACACCACGGTGGAATAAAACGCAGAACAAGTCGTATAATCTCTCTATTTTTAAATACTTTTCTGTCTCTGAGATTCAACATTTTTATCTTCAACAGTCCACAGTGTAGTGCAGGGGAGACCAAAAAACGTTTATGTTCGGGTCGCGAATCAAGAGTAAAAGTCCTCTTCTTGCCTCGCTGAACCATGCAGTCAGCTTTGTGCTATTGCATGGGATTTAACAGTGTCTATAAGATGAAAAGAAATCGAACTTAAAGTTTGGTTTCAAGTTTATTCATAAAAGATGCGTGATATCTGTTGAATATTGGTACAAGCATTCCACTCGTTAATATTTTTTTTGGTGGAAACGAAAATGGCATGCATTTTATTCTTATATAAATGATGATGGATGTTATTTATTTTTATAAATCTTCGCTTGCACGCCCATGATGAATAATGATTTTATCATATGCCCATGAACTTTTTTTCGCGTTTGATAGGACACATTTTGTGTCAAAGCTCGAATAATGTAAAAATAATAATGTGCTCTTAAATTTTTTGTGATAGTGTCGGCCATTCATTATCTCATCAAATAATTACATTTGAGAAAACCCCGTGAACATCATGATGATAAAATAGAACTAAGAATGCAATTTTATAGTAAGAATTGTCCAAAATTGTTTTACGTTTTTCTAATGAAATACGCTATTTTGGTCGATTAATGAAACATTTTTATGCAATTATTTGACGTTTAAGTGTTCGTAGCACGGAGAAAAGCTTTGAAAAAATTATTCGGGAACCATTTGTTTACATTGGTGGAGGTGCCGGGTCCAAGCTGTATGCATCTATTGTGATATATTCGATGACAAGGTGGAGGTGCCGGGTCTCAGGCATTGAGTATAAAACTTGTATCTCTACTCTCTTCAATCCACAAACGCTGGTGGCTTTCTAGTTCTACCAACATAATAACTTCAACTTGAGAAACGTGATATGAATGTTATGGTTGTGCAGTTTAATTTGTACACGGAAATCACATACACGAAGCGCTTATATCAAGTTGGTATCATTTTTTTATATTGATAGTTCTGTAATCGTGTGGTTCAGAACGAACTAGTTCTTATTATCATTTTACTAGGAAAACGCCATATATGCGTTGTTAGACGAGCGAATAGTAATAGTATGGGTAAAAACTGCTTCGAGTGGTACCAATTCAGCACATTTTATGTTTTTTCTCCAAAATGGCTGACCCGATCAAGCTGAAATTTTTTAGACATGTGTACCAAAATGTAGTTCAACTTCACGCGAAATTTTATTTTTTTGGAAAATAAAAATATTTTCTTTTTTTTTCCGCCATGTTATTCTAATGGGAATTTTTAAATTTCTTGAATTCATAAAAAAAAAATTACCGCCCGATAATGCCACAAAACTAATCAGATCCAAGTTATAGATGAGGAACCATATTGAAAAGAAAGTTTGAGGGTGATAGAAGTAGCCGTTTGACCCGTGGAGAACCAACAAAAAAACATTAAAACAAATAAAAAAAAAAAAAAAAACGAACACCAATTTTTTTCAGTATGTCAAATTGAATCCTCGCTAGAGCTCGTCTAATATTTTTTTTTTTAATTTTCGACTTTTTTTAGTTGAATTTCTTGCTGATCTTTCGTGACTTTGGTACTCTAGCTGAAAAAGGCGACCTCTAGGAAGAATTATCACGGTGGCAACTAACCAAGATTTGTGTCACTCATTTCATAACACTAACTTATTCAGGATACAAACTATTTATGAACGTGTCACACCAGTTTTCCTAACGCCTTTGATGAGAGATATTTATAATTCAGCGTCATAACTTACCAGAGATTATCTGTAAATATGTCAGACGAGAAACTTAAAATGTGATATTTTTATATTAATAAATTCAGTTATATTTTATGGATCCAATTTCACAGTTCCAGTCGTAAAATGTCCATGATTAAAATGGTTATTTATACAATTAGAATATTTCTGAACATGTAGGAATAGCCACCCATTTATCTTGCTTTGTTAATTGAAGTCAAGTGGCCATGGGTTCGACTCCCACGCAATACATGAGTGTTGTGTTTATCGTTCGTCATCATATGCTCAGTCGTATTCCCAAATATCTTAGCTGTTAATGGGTGTATCAAGGAAACAATACCAATTAGAATTACCGTGATTTTTATATTGACGATTAGAAATTGTTTGAAAGAGGAATAACAAGGGTGGAAAAGGGGAGGTAGGAACTCACCCCTTTATTAATCAGAAAATATATAATTCCAAATCTCAATGTAGTAGAAATAAGAATAGTGATAGTCTAACGACAATGTCATAAACCTCACTGTAGACCTCGACTTTTAATTTTACCACAACAACAATTTCTTCAAACAATTATTATTTACTGAAGTTTAAGACATGACAACGAAAAGTGAGAATCAATTTCAACAAGTGTCTTGTTTGTGTGAATGAGCCAATAAACGCTACTTAATGTTGTGTTGATATTGCCGATAAAGTACATTAAGGAACAAAGGGAAGTGGTCACATGCTATAGCTCCCTGAAACTGCAAGAGCAAAATCTATTCAATTAGTATACTTTAGTTAGTTAGTTTCAATGGCAGTTATCCCACAATTAGTCTACAGTACCGTACTTAACATTAAGTACTTTTGAAATTCACATTTATAGCGTTAACGCGGTATTTTCAGAGAAGAAGAGGCGCGGCCGATCATAGGTGAAAGTAGTTTGGTGCGTAATTAGAGAGTGGGCGTGATACATTTCCCGTAGTAAGTGAATCGGTAGTTCGGCAATATTCATATTTTCCGTGTGGAGGGGAGGATGATATATCGCTAACAAACGGTAACGGCTCGTTAAAAAAAACGTTATATTACAATTAGTTAGCTTGCTAGAATATTACTGTATATCTACCGATATTTTGGAAATGATCGTCTTTAAAAACCGCTTTTAATTGGATCTTACCAATATTTGCATGCTTTAATTCATGTTACGTTTTTATTAAAGAGAGACACTCAAGTAATTATTGAAATAAAAGAGAAAGAGAGAAATATCTGATGTTCCGAATGATTCGTGGGTAAAAGATGTTTGAAATGGGCTCACTGTTGGCTTGTTTCAAAATTATGAATAAGCCTCTACACAAATATTTAATTAAATATTCAAGTTATAGTTATATACTCGAGGGATTGAAGCGCGAAACACCCGTGAGCTGTGGGATGGGGAAGACGGTCGATCGGAATCTTCATCTCTCATGGATACAAAAAGTATTACAATGTTAGAGAATGTTATTAAAGAAAGAATTTTCAGTCAAAACACGTAATCATTCTCAAGAAATAATTACATGACAGTATTTTGAGAATCGAGAAACTTTGAATTAATATTTTCACTGGATCCCTGTAGTTTCTTGTATAGTTTTTTAAGCCTAAAATAACATCCATACAAAAATATCAAAGTCAAGAACCGCACAGCGAAGGTGAATGATGAGAAAACTTGCATACATTTCGTCTGATCATTTACACACAGGGCATAAAGATGAATACAAACTTATTGATGACACACGAAATGTCATGTTTACTATTATACTCCCATCCAGGAGAGAAGGAGGTCGAGAGGTCAACCTATTATACACCTTCTATGGACAATTTAACATGTTTTTCATGATCATTAGTAGACCTACTTTAATATTGGTATACACTCTTTTCACTTCAATTCAATCAATCAGAAAGCAGTCAGAGTTAAATAAATCAAAGATAAAAATTGATTGAAATTAAATACTATTTGTGTTTGTGGGATCAAGGTACTCTAGCCACTGTTACACTATCGAGATACGTGTCTTGAAAGTGACACGAAGATACATAATGTGAACCTAGAAATCATGATGGTAATAATTTGTGAACATAAAATTAATGATATATTTCAAAGTGTATGTCTCTGCTGAAATTACCACAACTTGATGACCGCCATCGCCATATTGAAGACTTTCATCTGCGGCAGAATATGGTCACTCCTGGTGGTGGTGGATTGGTGGAACATAGATGTCTTTGTGTCAAAGTTCATTGATTTCTATTCAAAATAATCAAAATGAGCCTTGTGGTGCCCCGTCCAAATGACCCTACTTTCATTCATAGCCCTAATTGGGAAATAATGATTTTGTATCAAGTTTCGATGTTAATAAAAAATATTGGAAATGTACACATTTCAGTCTGGTCATAACATACGTTGGATACGCTACATTCTCTGTCTCTTTCTAATCTAATTACTTCTTCTTCCGTGGTTACAGTGCGTGAGTTTTATTGACAGCAATATGTCTAAGATTGGAATCCAATCAAGTGTACTGTTTTCTAAACAGAGAACAACGAAGTTATAGTTTGTTATTAATAGTCTGTCCACGTGTCTTATTGTCCTGGTGATAAGAACACACGTGACCTGATGACGTGGCAGGGTTCAGAAGGTCATGCCCTGGTTCCACGTGGAAACACGTGTCATGCCTGTCATACAATCAGTGTCATATCCTCGACAACAAGCTGCCAGCTTTTATTGACTCTTATTAACTTTCTTCGTTTCCTTTTCCTTTTCTTTCTTCTTCTTCTTCTGCTTCGTCGTCTTCTTCACCTTATTCCTTATAAATAGTAGAAGATATTCGTTGTGATGTCTTGAGAAGTGTTCCATATGCTGTCGTTCGGATAGACAGTTGTGTCTTGTAATAGACACGCTGACATATCAAGTGTGTCTACAAACACTTCTTGGCTTCATTCTGTTTCCGGTCAACAGCTGATTGTATGTAGCGAACATTTGTGTTCTGCTTACAACCGTGTGTAAATGATTTGATAGGTCTTAGAGATTTGCATTTCCTGTAGAGATTAATATAATAGCTTAGATCTTATATATGCTCAAAGCTCGAAGAATCCTGATACAGAGCAATTTGCTAATATTCTTGACAGCTTGTTGATACTGCTGTCTTTATCATTATTTATTATTGTGGCATTTGATATATTTTTTAGATCTTTATTTTCAAACAAGGCGCAGGCTCCAAGTTTGAAATGTAATGGGAGATAATATTTGTGTGAGAGAAGCGAAGACTCAATTTTAACGTACTTAGTTTTTAATGTATTTTTCGTTTTCAACGTATTTTTACGTACTTAACGTAGCCTTTTGTTTCTTCTTGTTCGCACTCCACAGGTTGAACGAAAGTACTCATTCGGTTGGAACTTGTCTGCCATATGTGTCATGACTCGATACTGTGTGGTTTTGAGGCACAATCGGTAGCATCACTTTGAGAATAATTATTTTTGAAATTTTCATAATCTGAATAGAATAACCCAGACGAGATCACTTTGGTAAAATATTTTCTCCGAATAAATTCAAATTTTCATTGAATTTAAATAATGATAATACACATTTTTCGAAGTTTCATATAAATCGGAACAGCTGATCCATTGAAAAATAGGAATATAGATTTCTTACATCAATTAAAGCTGTCAATTAAAAAACCTGTTGATAAGAATCCTAGTGATGGAACAATGTATACAGAACTTAAAAATTGAATCTTGAATAAACAAAACGAAAAACGGGACCAGTTATTACTTTGTCAAAAACAAATATTAAAGATGTTGAAGAACAACGTGTATGAACACTCTAGTACACCTTCCATGGGCGTCGCCAGAGGGGGGCAAGGGGTGCACTTGCCCCCTTCCTCCTGGGACCAGGCAGAAATGTATTTGATTTTTTTTCTTTCTAAAAAATGATGTTTTTCGAAACTGTATAAGTATCGACTGTACCGGTGACATATTTTAACATGTCTTGTTACGCGGGTGGTCATGAGTCTGATGTGACTGGGGTGGGTAGGCAAGGTTATGCCTTCGCCGACTGACGAATATGATTTATTGGGCTATTCTTATTTCCTGGAAATTTTGATATTGGGTATCATACAGACCAATCAGATTATAATTACTTATTTGAACTCTTTTGTATGATAAAATATTTTAAAAGATTAATAGGATCAACTACTCGCATAGAGGTCAGCCAATTCAACATAATCTGTCTTCTCTGTAAAAATCGAAAGCTAATTAAATAGTCACAAAACCTCCCAAAACACCATAAAACTATGGAATTTCAAAAAATCCCCTTGGGGAGTCCTCTCCTCCACTTCCATTGGGACTTGTGCATTTTCGAATTTGGGATATTTCCCCCCCCCCCCCCTTAAATTTCTTCCTGCCGACGCCTATCACAACCTTCTACACCACCTCTCGAATACTGTATCTCAGCGCATCAACTGATTGTCAGGCTTTAACTGCTGCATCAAAATTGTGTCAGATTTTAACTATGTTACTATATCTCAACGCATGTTCTAATCTAATATAATTGCAAATCTCCATTGGTGAGAACATACCACACAGAAGAGAACTGTAGATTCCCGCACGCCTAGAAACAGTCTGGAAAAGTTTGATATACGAGATTATAACATCCATTGAGGATGACATAAATTAGAACTAATAGCAAAAAAGACGTACTAGATCAAAAATAAAACGGTTTAATAAAAGTATAGAAAGTGTGAGAACTAGAGCATGACTCATTTTAATGAGTTCAGTCGTTTACACTTGAAGAGTTGCACTATTACTTGGCGCTCAATGGTTATCGTCAATCATTCTTTTGATTCCTGATTGATCAATAATTACTATCCCTAGCAACTGTCGTCGATGAAATTATTGTCTGCACATTTCAACATGAACTCAATTGTTATTCAAATCCTTATGTAATCAAATAAATTTTAGCGTTTTACACATTTGTCAGTCAAGAAGTTGATGTTGCAGAAAATTGGTGTAATGGATAGGATGAGAAATATCAACAAATAATTTAATTTCAATATTTTCTCTTCGCTGTTTTTTCCGTAGAAAATCAGATACAACATTTTCGCAGTATCTCAATTTCGATTCGGCCCAAAATCAAGTACAGGAGACACCATATTTGTATCAATCTTGATGAAGTCCGTGTAAAAACAACTGCATTTTTTATCCCGACAAAGTTTTTTACACCGTTGGTTATGAAATTGTATTAAACAAATTAAAATCGTATGGCAAAAAAGACACCGTTTCGAACTTATTAAAAGCTATTTATCATCTAGAACACAAATAGTTAACATAATTGGACACCGAATTAGTCTGAGACCCTCGGGATATGGAGTCCCACAGGGTACAGTCCTAGGAGCAGTGTTATTTTTGGTTCATATATGAATGACTTTTGTAAAACTAATATGAGTTACAATTAAACTTCTCTCTTACGTGGACGATAAAATGTAATATTCAATGGCGATTCTACAGAAGATGCATGAAATAGTAATTCAAATAGTTTATGACTCAACGTTCCAACAATGCACTCTTCTTTAGGATAAAGACGAGGAATTTATCTGGGAACTGAATTATTCAACTCTTCACTCACGAACTTCTCGTCTCCTCAACCTGACTACAAACATTTTGAAAATAAATTCTGTGCCTTGGCTCCATCATGTAATTGTAAATCCAATATATATTTGTAAAAACCAATACAAATGAATGTAGTAAATTATCAATCTCCCTTCCCACAAACAAGTTTCGGCTCATGTGGGTTTTTTTTTCTAATAACTTTCGAACTTGACACAAAATCATTGTTCCCCAATTAAGGCCAAGGATGAAAGATGAGATCGTTTATACAGGGCACCACAAGGGTGATCTTACCACCCCATTTTATTATTATTTTAAATTAAAAGCAATGAACTTTGACACCAGGTCTACACTGTCTGTGACCACACTTCTTCGCCGCAGATAAAAGTCTTCAGTTGCCGAAGGTCCGCAACACATTTTAAGTATAAACCGTTTTTGCGATACATCCGGACATTACCAACATTGGTATTAGGAAATATAAACACACGTATGTTGATATATTTCACTTTGTACTAAGTCTCTTAGGCAATGTTCACTTCTTCCAAAACAGCAGATGCAAAGTTCATCATTATACAAAGGATAAGAGAGAGAAACAAAAATAAGGAGTGATAGGCCTAAAGTGTGACTAGGCATATCACTCTACTAATTAAGGTCGTGGCCAATTAGTACTTCATTCAAGCATTCACTTCGAGGACTGTGGGAAACCACGAAAAACCACGTCAGGACGGATTTAAAAAAAATCATAGATATATATCATAGATATATATTACCTTTCCATATATATCTATGGTAATATCATTACCATTATCGACCAAATAATTTTTGAACGTAAAATTTGGGGGGGGGGATTTGTAAAAAATAAGTGGAAGTAGCCCGATTCAACTGCACTGAAATCATCAGAGATTTTAGACTTGATATTTTCGTCAGTGATTACTCTCATCTGAAGGAAATACATCCGGCCACCAATTGTCCATGACAGTTAAATAGGAATGACAGATAATCAGTAACGACAAGGAGTGAGATCTTGCACACAGTAAGCCTGGATATTTTTATTATATTATATCATATTATATTATATCATATTATATTGTATCGAGTATTAGTTTTATATTATCTTGATGTCGTAGTTATAGCATTATATTGTATGTGTATTGAGTTATTGTATAGAGTATTGAATATTATCGTATGAAGTGGTTGGTCGAATCCTAGAATCCTATTTTTTTTGAATGAGATTTATCTGTATCCTTAGTTGTACATAAGAAACGGTGATTGTATCATCAAGTTGGTTTTCTTGTTGAGTAGATCCAGAGTCTAGACCTCCGTAAACTCTGTGTGTGTATACGTATATATATAGAGATAATATGTAGGCCTATATATATATATATATATATATATATATATATATATATATATATATATATATATATATATAAATAAATATTGTATACGCACTGACAAATTGTTTGATCAATATGAAACTTTTTGTGGACACGCAAACTTATCAAGTCAGGGGGTACAGTCGTGGGGGGGGAGCAAAATGATTTGAATAATTTTTTCAGAAAAAACGCCGAATAATATTATAAGACATACTCAAGAATAGCCTAGAAGGAAAGCATTGAAAACAAATTTTTCGATATTAGTTTTATTTATACCGAATTTAAACATCATTTTTACACGAAATTGGCGCAAAATGACCTTAGATGTTGACGCGCCGTTAAACATTAACAATAATAATAATACACGAAATTATAATCAATCAAATCAGACCAGCGGTTTTAAAGACAAAAATTCAAGATTTTTGGGCTAAATTAAATTCTTTCATAAATTCTTTCAATTATCAACAAGTTCAATTTGTCAGAATTGCATAACGGAGTCAATAAGTGACTTGACAAAAAAAAATTGAAACTAATGTGAAGATTTCAAATTGTTTGCAAACAAATATCTTGCACATCGTTTATTCTGGCTAGTTTGCAATGGTACTGTTGAAAATGTGCATCAATTTCATTCCTATATATCGATTCTATGCTAGAGAAAGACAATGGGATGTACTTGGTAGGCCTATATTATGAGCTCATTCCTATTTGAAATATAATCTCAGTTAACTTGAAAGTGTTATCTTTCTAACGCAGATTTTGATTGAAGTATCGAGAAAATGTACATACAATATGATCATTTCCTGTATTTTAAACGTTCCGTTGAAACGTAACAGCAACTAGTGTCATTATGTCGCAGGTGGTACGCTTGGATCAGTTAATTGCTTCTGTGAAATAGCTACTATTAAGTTATTAGTGCCTCCATTATGAGATGTTCCAAGCATGCTAAAATAACTAAATTACGCTAGCTGCTAATTGGCGTGAACTTTTCTTCTAATTCCGGACATTTTTCATTATTATTATTAATTACCCATCATCATCATCACCAACCTCTGATATCAACTCATTATTTCATTTCTCTCTCTTTCTCTGTCTCTCTTATTCTGTCTTGAATTCTCCCTCAGATCCTCTCTTCTAGTTAGATAACTACTTTGTTTCAGCCCTTCATGAAATCGGAGAGCGTATTTTCGTTTCAATTAACCTCTCAAATATTTATACATTGACATCATTTTGTATTGGAATAATATGCAACATAATTATGTATTTATACATACTTTTTCTTGGCATTATTTAATAAATATAAATTCAAGTTGAATAAAATGAATAAAAATTAATCAACACTTTGAAAACGTAAAAATTAAATACGTGTCATATATCTTTCATATGAGAATGTAATCAAACAAATTTGTCAAAAATTAATTAAAATAACAAATATTTTGTTTTTGGTTTGTTTTTCCGGGTCGTCAGTCCGATCTTGATAATCGCCGAGTATGACCAAATGGAATATTTCGACGGTACTCAGGTGCCGGTGTGTTTGACTCAAGCCAATTCCTTCTGGCCGGCACTCTTCTTCATCATGACGATCTCAGTGTTCTTCCTCCTGCCGCTGGGTGTTCTACTGGCGCTGTACGCGGTCATCGCGCGACATCTCATGGCAGAACCATGCACCACATCCAAATCACACGAATCGTTTCATCTGAGAGCAAGAAAACAAGTCGTCCTGATGCTAGGGACAGTTGTCTTGAGTTTCTTCCTCTGCTTAATGCCCTTTCGGGTGCTTACATTGTGGATCGTTGTCGATCCGACGGAAGCTCTGGCTCGATTGGGGCTTCATCATTACTATAATCTATTATACTTTAGTCGTATTATGTTATACTTGAACTCTGCTGTCAATCCGATATTATATAATATTATGTCATCCAAGTTTCGCGATGGCTTTATGAGACTTTGTGGATTGAGGAAAAGAGGAATTTCACTGAAATCACGTCAGAGATGGGTATCAAGAAATGGAACTATGAACAACACAACACTCACATCATTATCGTACTCCAGTACAAGACGCTCGACCACGACTCCCAACTCGTGGCGAAGTGAATCGAGATTAAGTATCGATTCTCGAACTGATATTCTTCAGAGTCCTGAACGATTGATCGATACATCGCCAAGTCTCGGTTTTAAAAGGAGAAAACCGAATGACTCTTCGGTTGTCTCGCCCGAATTAAGACGCCACCAATCAGATACACGGTTCAATATGACGTCATCATCGCCAAAGTTGATACGTCATCTATCGGCGGCGTCGCCTCGTTTGTCGCGTCATCGGTCGAGCGCGTCGTTTAGGAAGAGTGTGATCATCAGATCGACGCTATTGAATTCGAAAAATAATAACGGTATCGCAAACGGTAACGCAAACGGTAACGGTAATATGAAAACGAATCACGCGGAAGAAACATTTTTAGAACTGCAACCAGGTCCAGAGAGCTTCGTTTAAACTAATTCTTCCACCTCTTTGATTAATGAGTCCAAATTCACTTGATCCTGATAGATCTAGAATTAATTAAATTATATCAAGTTTCAAAATACTACTCTCATTGTACTCTGACACATTTATAAATGAGATGTGATTAAGACTATCGATGGAATTTGTGTTTGTAAAAGCTAGCTCTTGCCATTGAATCTCGCTGTACTTGAAATTTGAAGCGCCGAATGAAAACTTTAATGCAGTATAATCAGATATTGTAATACTTGAACATACCTCGATGTGCTTTGCGCGTATTATCAAATCTCACACTCTAATTCTCAACGTTTTTAACATTTTAATGTATATATAATTACAATAGGAATGCTGTATGATCCGCCACGTTTATAATAGCATAATATATGAAATAGTGGGTGACAAAATGAAGAGACTGACTGAAATGAGACTGAAGCTGTTATTATGTACATAAACTAATGGCTCCAATATGATGATATTGTGTGGTTACATGCATTGTTTAGTTTATCATAAACTAGATAAATAGGTCACATTTCACGTGTTACTTGAAAGGTATATAAGTCGCTGGTTTATTAACTGTTTTAAGCTCGTTAGATATTGCCGAGGGTGAGAAAGGGGAGAGGGAGAGGAAAGTACTTCTTCTTGTTCAAAATAAGTGAATAAACTGGATGTATGCGGCGCGAAAGATGTATTCGTGTAATGAAAAAAGTTATTAACTGGCTCTTTACCACTGCGATTTAATATATTAGGTCCACCTATACTTCTCTGACAGCATATTTGTAGACCTAATTTACTTTTGTTGAAGGATGTTTTAATGAATTTAAATTTCGTGTAAAATATGTGCTATGAGCTTACTTGGTCAGGACAATAATATGAAGGACGCAGTCTTTTAGAGGATATAAATAATGCCTACTTATTGCCTTCATTCATCTCGTTGTATTAATATAATTTTGCCGCAACTTTCCTAGTTCCGTAAGCTGTTCATTCAGCATAAATGTGGCACCTCCACCAAAGCTTGTCAATATAGCTGTCAATCATAAAGGCGTAAGTTCAAACTTTTTACGAATCTGGTAATCGAAATTTTGTAGTGATTCTTGAGTTGAATATATTAATTATTTCATAACTGATGAAGAACTTGACTTTCAAAAAATGTCGTGGTACTTGCCATTGTTTTAGTTGGTTGCTATTTAATAATGGTTAGCCTATGTTTAAACTCCAAACCTTACATAAGTGAACAATTGAAATAAAATAAGCAAATGATTTGACTTTAAAGTATATCACACTCTCTTAAACTTCTAATAAAATTAAAATTCTGGCATTGCGTTCAAAGGACACATAACAATAAAGAGAATTCTAAATAAAATAGTATAATTATTTCAAGATGAAAGTGTTCTCAACGTTTAACTACACTGACAATAGCGACTCTTACAATATTTCCTTACATATTGTATATATAATCAAACTACCCACTTACAGATACAACAAATGTATAACTAGTCATAAACATAAGCTCTGTAAATATCTAGCTATTATCAAGTGTTAAATTAACTCCACACAAACAATCATGTTGACAAACGTATAATTCATTATGCCCATGCTGTTCTTATATTGTGTATCAATAGAATGAGTTATCAGTGAATAATACAATTTTGAGAGGACAATATTAATTCACAATGAATATGGCTCATTATAGGTGTTTTGGTTGAGCAGATGGTTATGAAAACGAATTTTCCTCAATCTGATTATTTTATACTTCAGGTGAAATTTGCATTTCATTCAGTGAATAAAAAATGGCAAGCTATCAAATAAGTTTTTATATGAATTATTTGATCACCAATATATGCAATACAACATATAACACTCCACAGGCCGTCTCGAGTATTCGAAAATGTAATTGAAATCAGTCTAGGCAAACTTTTATATTTTATGTAGCGATTTTTGTGGAGTTAGCCAAGTATATGCAAGTAAATATAAGTCTTCCATCAACGGAATATTTTTCAATGTTGTATCTTATTCATTTTAAGTACCAGAAAGAACCTCTGAGAGGACGCAAAGGACTTATTTGAAACCTATAATTAAAAACGTTTTTTAGAGAACATTTAATCTTGTGAACACAGCATGAATCCGGAAACTGCTGATTTTGTTCAGGGTTTTGAAAAGTTTTTTCAGTTTCTCCCGTTTGACGTCATTGATTGTAGATTCAAAGTAAATTGTTATTTTTGTACCATTTCCATTGTGTCAGACTTATTCTTATGAACGACGGATCTGGACTGATTTATCTGGAAAACTCATCAGGCATCATACTCTCAAGGACGTAATCGATACACACACCGCACACATACGCAGCTATTCTCGGATACAAAGACCACTTGTTTACGAAAAAATCAAGCATTGTTATTATGAAGACGAATCAATTGAATAAATATTAATTGTATAAAACATCTTCCATGCCCTTAAAGAGCTGTCTCTGTTTGATTCTACATCTTGAAAAATGTAGTCGATGTTCGGAGATTTGGTCGTGGGGTCAAAGAGAATACGTCGCATTGTGATGATTGAGCGTTTGCAACTATATGTGTTATGTACCTCGTTTTCTATAGTACGTCCGGTACATGGACACATGGAAGGTGTTGGAAATGTTCTTTTTGTTAAGCTATTGGCATGCCATTTTGCGAATCGGAGCTGACTAATTACTCTCAGGACGAACTGAACATTCGTGGCGGTCACGATTTGCTGTACTGGCAGTCATATCGATTTTTTAGACGTATCCATGTCAAAAAAATAGTTTTTGGTAATTTTAAACCAATCGAGTTTCATTATTCTGATATTATGAGAAGCACATGTACATTTTGATTAAATAACCATCGAGTACCATACATCATTATTTACACTAATCTGAGTCATTTTTACACATCTAGAACAGATCAACAGATATATACAGATTCAAATGTACTTTATCGAGTGTATACCTGTGAAATTTACAGTTCATAATTCCAGTGGTTTTCATTTCATACCGATTGATATGTTTTCTATGAAAATATTTGCTTCTCATTTATTAGATTCTTGATGTATCCAATCGTTCAGATTTATGTATAAAAAACAACTAAATCCGGTGCAAATAGTCTGTTCGTATCAATTTGAAAGTATCGTGACATACTTTTCAGAACAGTATTCAATTTGTCATAGATTGCCAGCTGGATGCATCTATATAGTTCAAAGGTCCGGATTTGAAAAATTATTAATCGAAGTACAAGCGGTAATCCTGATTGGGCCGCGTTTCACTGAAAATAACAATCTATTGATCAAGCTACTCATTAACGAAAGCTGTTTGCACATATAGCATCCAACGCAAACCAACGCAATGCACTGATCATCCCTTAAACCGAAACTTGAAGGGTTCAATTAAATACGTATTCCAATAGTTAACAACATTTTAACCTTTTTTTGAAGTTTTTTTCTAAACTTAATTTGTGGTTGTTAAACCACACCTCAAGTTTTAGTATAGCTTGAGTAGCTCTTGTTAGTTGATTGAGAAAATTAGAATTCGGGGCGAGAGAGCCATTGCTCATCGGTCATACACCTGTGACGTCATCTCATTCCCTGCTCACCGTTTAGTATATAATAAACTATAGATGACGTAACATCATCTAGGTCAGACTGCGCGAACTGAATCGCGATTTCAAACACGGGATGGTATACCTTGAAGACTGCTTTTTATTCCGCCGTCAATTATGCCGTTATAAGTAGCCCTTATTCAGAGTATGCCCTTGTTTCATGAATTTGATTTCAAATCTTGTTATATTTCTGCAAATGGATCGTGCAAATCCCTCATATATAGTTATATTTGTATCTAAGGAAGCTGACGGTCGTATGCACGAACATAAGGAACAGAAATATCGCCGCTATGTTTGTATAATTGTAGTGTTCAAGGGCATTATAATCTTTCTGTACGAAGATTACAATTACGAACGCATCTGCTTATTTCAAAAGCGTTCGAATTACAACGAACTTACGTAAAACCAATGGAGTGTTTACAATCATTTTGTTAATACTTTGTTGTCGACCTTTTTCCATGGATAAAGTATACATTGTAAATATATTTCATTTTAGCCAACAAATTCGATAACATATTTGAAACTTCTCAAAATTCAATCTGTATGCCACGTATACACGTATCTTTATCAAAATTGATCATATTGATTCGAGAAAAAAGTATAAAAAAAAATCAATATCGACATCTAAAAAAGCTCCTAATGATATCACAGATGGATGATTATTGTCCCCATCAACAGCTAAGTTATTCGGGAGTTCAAATGAACTCGTATCTTCGGCTGGTCTCAAACTTGTGTTGACTTCGGGGTTTAGAATTGGCTGACTGAGCCAAACTTTGTTGTTCATACAAACATTTCCATATTCCATAAAAATCAAAAATTAAAATAAAAATATTTCCATAAAAAGTGTAAAATAAATATTCGATTCGTAACTATTCTGAGATTCGGTAATTATTCTGATTGACGAGAATCAGCTGCCTTTCAAAAAGAACTTTTTTTTTCAACTTTGAAATCTTGTTTTAGAATCATTGTTTCCCAATAAAGGCTAAGAATGAATTGATAATACCGTTTTGAATCGGCACTTCTTCGTTGTTTCAAGACTTCGAGGCGGTCTTGTCACCAAATGGATAATTATCTCTGGACGATTCTAAATTGAAAACAATGAACTTGATACAAGGCCTGTGCTGTGTATAATCATACTCTTTTGTCGCCGATCAAAGTCTTTCCATTTCCACTAACATATAGAACAATTCGAAACGTTAATTTGAATAATATTCTCTAGCCAAAGCAAATATAGGCACATCAATACGTCCAAGGGACCGTGTGGTATTTTAATGACGTTTGTATGAAATGTTAAATATGATTGTAAGCCAAGTATTGTCTGTAATCTGTTGTCCCTATACATTATTTGACAGAGAGATTTTAGACAAATGGCCACGACCTAGTCTCGTATAATCATCAAACATGTTAAATATTAAATAGTATTAATTATGTGACACACGTCATCTTGTGTTCAAATATTTGTGTCCCTGCTTTTTGTCTTATATGTAATGAAAAGCAAATTAAACTATTTTTGGATGTATAACTGTTGTATAAGTGTTATTATAAAAATAAATGAACTTATTTTATTTGAAACACTCTCTCATTTCAAATATTGGTTATTTATATTTTCTCAACTGAAAACACGGCACCTCCACCAACATGTGATGAATAGTATTACATTGAAGATCGATCATTAATGAATATATCACTCTACTTTTCCCCATTGTACTGAGCTATCGAAATGGTATTTTTGATTCAGTTTACCTAAATCACCAGTTAGAGCTGATGGGAGACGATTTAGTAAGTTGATAGAAAATAAATATATTGTAATACCTAAACGGAAAGGTATACCTATTCATTGAAACCATTCAACTTGTGTATAATGATTGCTCAGCTTTGTAACTGATAATATATTTGATGGATACTAGGAAAACGCCTTATATGCGTTGTGAGATGAGCTTAGAAGTATGGAAATGTAGAATTAAGAACATTTGGTCAGCTCAATGTACATATACAGGCCTTGGATCACCTCAAAGGTTTAAAAACTGCGGTTGTCTGTTGGTATATGGACCTTGGTTTCCCAAACATGTGCCTTCTTGATATCCATCACAGATTTTAATCGTTTAAATCTATTGGTGACACTTGTTGCTCACATTTAATAGTTCCTTTAATTGCTTTCACATCCGATTGTTCTTTTAAATAGCTGAAAATGTGTACGATGGTTGTTACTACATTTAGTAGAAATTTTAGAGCTTTTGGAAATTCTTGGTTTTCAAGTATTTCGCCGTAGGCTTATTCTTATGGGGATTTTCCATACTTTGCAAATTTTTTCCGGAAAAACCGTTCAACTGATTTTTCGCAAAAAACGATCCTAACCTATTCTGGAATTACACACAAACGAGGAAAAAAAAAAAAAAAAAAAAAAAATTAAAACCAAGCCCAAAATTTTTCTGTGTGTGGAATGAAAATCTTTGCTACGCTCATCTAATAAATGCAAAACGTTGGTTTGCATCATGTTAAATTATTAATGTTTCACGAATTGACCTAACTCTATTATAATCGAGCGTATAAATATCACCAAACCACATGTATCACGCTAATCGACTCCCAATAACAGCTGTACCCTTACACACACTTTGAGTCATTTTCCTACATGTTACCAACGCTTATGTATGAGACAATTGAAACAGGTCCAATTGGAAGATTCTTTCCACTGACTTATTGACTATCAAGTCATAAGATTGAGTTTATCGCAGTCAAAACGAAGTCCCTGGCCCTATATTTCATTCATTTACAAGGTTTCATCTATTATCGATCATTGTTTCGATATCGAATTTTGAATATTCCAATTCGATATCGATATCGAATCGATCGGAAATATCGAAATCGAACAGGAAACCCAATACTCTGGTTTTCCATATAGTTCTCTAAAGGATCTATATCTAACTTATCTCGCCTGGTTTCTTGTGTTATTCTACGGACTAATCATTCGATTTTTAACGGACCCGTTAAACAACTACTGAAAAACGGCCTGAATAATAATGGTTTTGGTTTATATACGTTTCTGACACTATTAAAACAGATGCACGCAGATTTTAGTTGCATGTAAAAGTGTTGCACCTGCTCGTAACACAACATTGTCACAATTTTAAATGATGCACTATTAGAATTTATTGTGATCACAAAAGAAGAAAGTTGTCTACCAGAAAATATGGGGTTTATTGTCATATTGTACTGTCATTTTTGAAGATAGTATAATTTGTAAGCACTAAGATCACGATAAGGAAGGCAACTGCACCTTTCATAAGAGTTACATCTTTGAATGTATTGTAAGATTTTGTAATCACAAAAATGTTTACAATAATGTAATTGATAGACATGCAACCTTCTTATTTCGTGGTTAAAAGTATTTAATAAAGAATGCTGCAAGTACACTGAAGGGCGATAATTGGACTGCGGGTGAGATTCTTTGAAGAAACAATTTTATTTGTATTACCTTTTGTTATTTGGCTTTGACTTTTGTCATTTTTGCGTCAGTGAAGAAGATGGTAGTGAAAATGTTACAATCTTTGAATGACTATAATATAAAAGTCAAGTGAAGTGACTTATGAGGCTAAGTCCCGCGATTCCCACCTAATTGCGAGGCTCATTTATAAAACTTCTCATTCGTGAAGTGACTGAAGTCAATTTGAAATGAATCCAATCTGTGGTCACTGCTTTATTTATATGAAAGTTCCGAAATTTCAACATTTCAAGATCATAAATGGATTAACAAAATCTTGTAACTTAACTAGCAGTAGATTTCTTTCACCATTTAATGAATTATAATTTCTGAAATTATCAACAAAATTCAGTCGAGTCGTCAGGAACGTTGTTCAGATGCTTGTCCCTTCCAGTCCTCAAGACTTTCTTGAACCGGTGAGTCATGTGAAGGAACCCAATGGTATAAGATTTGCCATTTTCGTAGCAAGTGCAGTCGTATTGTACGTCAAAGAATGTCATGATAATATAGTTTGTATACGCCTCTTTGTTGGTTCAATTTTAAACCAACAAAAAGTTGAATTTCAACTTCATACTCTACTTAGTTTGAAAACCCCACGATGAAAGTGTATGCCTCAGACAGAGTTCAAATTTCGTTTTTATTAAATTCGTTTCAAATGTACTGTACATGAATGATGATCGAATTAAAATACCGCATCAAAATTTCAATTTTAATACCATTCAGGTATTTCATTCACAGTACACATGCATAAATACATCAAACCCAATACCAAAATACACAAACAAGTACATATAATCCAATTGATGTCTCTATCACAGAATAATCAATCTCTTTTCTCTTTCTAGTCCCATCCTGGGCGTCGCTGAATACCGCTACGAAGAATACTTCGACGGGACATTCGTCCCCGTCTGTCTCACTCAAGCCGACACATTCTGGCCAGCTCTCTTCTTCATCCTCACCATCTCCTTATTCTTCGCCCTACCTCTCATCGTCCTGATCGTCCTGTACACGGTCATCGCCAAACACCTAATGTCACATCCTGGCATCCTGGCGTCGAGTCGCCGCGACGCCGCCGCCAAATACAGGAAGCAAGTCGTCATGATGCTTGGCACTGTCGTCCTCTCTTTCTTTCTCTGTCTCTTACCATTCAGAGCTCTCACGTTGTGGATCATCATAGTCCCTCCAGAAACCGTCATGTCTCTCGGTATCGAGGCTTACTACAATCTGCTATATTTCTGTAGGATCATGCTCTATTTAAATTCAGCGGTTAATCCCATATTATACAATTTGATGTCGTCCAAGTTTCGTGATGGGTTTATGAAACTATGTGGGGTGAAAAGACAAGGTGCGGATCGTGTCCTGGGGCGGAACGGAACGTTTCATACGACTTCGACGACTACTACTTCCGGTTTCCACACACGTACCTCGCAGGACTCGTTCTGGCGACGTAGTATTATTAGTAGTAAAGGTGGTACTCCGGCTGGGTCGATCAAGATGATTTTACGTCATGGTACCTCGGTCGATAACAATAGATGTAGTAAGATATTGACTGAGGTGACGCGGCCGAAGATCATCATTGATAATATTTGTCAGAGTAACGGTATTGGTCCGTTAATCAGTCATGACGTCACTAGTACTGATAATGGTAAAACTAATTTAGTCTGCGATGGTAAAAAGAACAATATCATTACGTCTGCGTTGTTGGGTAATTGTTCGCCAAAGAACAAGCACGAACTCAGTTCGCCTACTAATAAAAGACAAGACGAGAGTTTTGTCTGAGAATACAGGAATATATTATATTAATGTTGACAATTTATACACAAATATAAAATGAATAATTTTTTTATACGATATTATATTATATATATATATATATATGTTAAAATAACCTAGTCATTATTCAGTTCAAATATTATCTGGAGGGGAAAAAATAATACGTTTTAAATACAGAAAAATATTTTGATGTTGCTCAAATGTTGAAGCAATATGTGTTTAATAACTGGAATTGATGTTAAATGTAATAAACAATTAATCAATGATTGTAAATAAATGAAGCCGTCTCATCATTCCATAAATTCTCGTTTCATTTATATATGTGTAATCCCTGTATAATTACTTTCCTTGGTCATGTATTTGTTTGCGACAGAAGTTAAGCTAGCTGTCTTTTTCTTACCATCCTGTTAGTTGTGTACACTGAGTCTAGTCTTTAGTCTCTGTGTAGTTGGTACTTCTGTTACTCGAATGGACTCAGATTACGTGTATTGCTGCTAAGAGCTGATGGGAAACGTCACAATGGATTCAGAGTTTCCGTTGGAGTCCGACGCGCCAGAGCCATACAAATAGCCAGGCTCACATCTTGGTAGGTTTCCGCTTACAACATTATTCGAGTACAATTGTTAACCCTCATCCCCTAACTAAACCAAGATAAACACATTTAGATAGAGAAGTAAAAACTTAATGGAAAAAGAAAATTGCCGTAGTATTTCATCAGCGAAAGTAGTTTCAGTCCGTCGTTGTTATAGTTTAATAATTTAATCTGTGATTTAGATGTGTAAGTTCATGATGTACGGAGTTTTAGTAGTATGAGTAGTAACTAGGAAAACGCCATATATGCGTTGTTAGACGAGCGAATAGTAATAGTATGGGTAAAAATGGTTAAAAACTGCTTCGGGTGGTACCAATTTAGCACAATTTAAGTTTTTTCTTCAAAATGGCTGACCCGATCAAGCTGAAATTTTTTAGAAATGTGTATCAGAATGTAATTCAACTTCACGCGAAATTTCATTTTTTTGGAAAATATATTTTTTTTTCCACCATGTTATTCTAATGGAAATTTTTGAAATTTCTTGAATTCATAAAAAAAAAAGTTACTCCCCGATAATGCCACAAAACAATACAGATCTAAGTTAGATGAGAACCATATTGAAAAAATTTTTGAGGTTGATAGATGTAGCCGTTTGACCTGTGGAGAACCGACAAAAAAACATGAAAAAAAAAAAAAAAAAAAAAAAAAACGAACACCAATTTTTTCAGTATGTCAAATTGAATCCTCGCTAAAGCTCGTCTAATAATAATAATGATATGCCAGCACATGATTACTACCCACAATATAATTTACGGAGCGTCTGATAAAGATTATCATACAGTACAGAACGGAACAAGAGTAGGCCCTATATAAATACCAACTTATATCCATGAAAAGAAAAAGTTGCTAAGCTGAATGTTGTCTACCAACATATCTACCAAAAAAAAAAATATATATATATATATAAATTTGCAAACAGTATTGGTAGATCGCCCCAAAGGAAAAATGAAGGTCGCTCTCGTTAGCTCGGTCAGCTGAGGCACTGCTTCAGACACTGAAGTGACCGTTGATCGTGGGTTCGAGTCCCGCATAAGGCATGGGTTTTGTAAACGTCCTTTCACATATCATCACTTCATCGTTGCATTATCACCCGCTCATTCGTACCCCCGTATAACCTAGCTGTTGGTGGGGTCGTTAAGCAACATTTAAAAAAAATGAAAAATGAAAAACCATGTTATTTTAATCGTATTTCTACCTTTGGGACTCCATAATTATAGAGGTATGCTAAAGTAACTGCAATATAAAGGCCTGTTCACAGAGACTACACACAGGTATATGCGATTAATTCGTCTACTCATATAACATCCCGACAATCCCCAGAGTCAGCTCTTCCATAAAACAGAGAAGAATTTCAAGCCAGCCGTCCAACAATTAAATTAAATAATTACTCCTCAATGTCCTATTGAAAACATGAAGATAACTGAAAATTTGAATTTTCAGCAAATAAAAAAAAATCTCCTCCATTTCATAATGGCTCCAGCCGCCCCTGTAACTAAGTCAATTATCGCTAGCGGTAGTAACTGAAGTCCCCGTTGGACGTGGGTTCGAGTCCCGCATAAGGCATGGGTTTTAGTAAACGTCCTTTCACCTATCATCACTTAATCGTTTGATTATCATCCACTCATTCGTACCCCCGTATAACCTAGCTGTTGGTGGGGTCGTTAAGCAGCATTAAAAAAATATATAATAATAATAATAATAATAATAATAATAATAATAATAATGACTCCACAACTGTTATACGAACTCTAAACATTCTCTAATTTACAACCGTAATGAGAAGTGAATTCTTGGGATTAAGTCATGTATGTGTGCTTACCAAATTATATATATTTTATAATAACAATATAAAATTTTTTATGCACATATAATAATATGAGGTGCGGTTTTAACGATTTTACTATTTACTGTTTTAACGGATTTTATGTTGGGTGGTATAAATACACTAGGCAAACCCGGAATATTCGTTGTGAGATGAGCGAAACTCTACACACCTTGATCATATAAAATGAACTTTATCCGATGCCAATGGATCTAGAATAACCTAGTCATGTATTCAGTTCAATATATCTGGAGGGGAAAAATAATACGTTTTAAATACAGAAAAATATTTTGATGTTGCTCAAATGTTGAAGCAATATGTGTTTAATAACTGGAATTGATGTTAAATGTAATAAACAATTAATCAATGATTGTAAATAAATGAAGCCGTCTCATCATTCCATGAATTCTCGTTTCATTTATATATGTGTAATCCCTGTATAATTACTTTCCTTGGTCATGTATTTGTTTGCGACAGAAGTTAAGCTAGCTGTCTTTTTCTTACCATCCAGTAAGTTGTGTACACTGAGTCTAGTCTTTAGTCTCTGTGTAGTTGGTACTTCTGTTACTCGAATGGACTCAGATTACGTGTATTGCTGCTAAGAGCTGATGGGAAACGTCACAATGGATTCAGAGTTTCCGTTGGAGTCCGACGCGCCAGAGCCATACAAATAGCCAGGCTCACATCTTGGTAGGTTTCCGCTTACAACATTATTCGAGAACAATTGTTAACCCTCATCCCCTAACTAAACCAAGATAAACACATTTAGATAGAGAAGTAAAAACTTGATGGAAAAAGAAAATTGACGTAGTATTTCATCAGCGAAAGTAGTTTCAACCCGTCGTCGTTATAGTTTTATAATTTAATCTGTGATTTAGATGTGTAAGTTCATGATGTACGGAGTTTTAGTAGTATGAGTAGTAACTAGGAAAACGCCATATATGCGTTGTTAGACGAGCGAATAGTAATAGTATGGGTAAAAATGGTTAAAAACTGCTTCGGGTGGTACCAATTTAGCACAATTTAAGTTTTTTCTTCAAAATGGCTGACCCGATCAAGCTGAAATTTTTTAGAAATGTGTATCAGAATGTAATTCAACTTCACGCGAAATTTCATTTTTTTGGAAAATATATTTTTTTTTCCACCATGTTATTCTAATGGAAATTTTTGAAATTTCTTGAATTCATAAAAAAAAAGTTACTCCCCGATAATGCCACAAAACAATACAGATCTAAGTTAGATGAGGAGCCATATTGAAAAAAAGTTTGAAGTTGATAGCTGTGGCCGTTTGACCTGTGGAGAACCGACAAAAAAACATGAAAAAAAAAAAAAAAAAAAAACGAACACCAATTTTTTTCAGTATGTCAAATTGAATCCTCGCTAAAGCTCGTCTAATAATAATAATGATATGCCGGCACATGAGTAATACCCACAATATAATTTACGGAGCGTATTATAAAGATTATTATACAGTACAGAAAGGAACAAGAGTATAGGCCCGCCCCTATATAAATACCAACTTATATCCATGAAAGGAAAAATGTTGCTAAGCTGAAGTTTTTCTACCAACATATCTACCAAAACAAAACAAAAATATATATAAATATGCAAACAGTATTGGGAGATCACCCCAAAGGAAAAAAAATGAAGGTCGCCCTCGTTAGCTCAGTCAGCTAAGGCACGCTTCAGACACTGAAGTGACCGTTGGACGTGGTTTCGAGTCCCGCATAAGGCATGGATTTTTGTAAACGTCCTTTCACCTATCATCACTTCATCGTTGCATTATCACCCGCTCATTCGTACCCCGTATAACCTAGCTGTTGGTGGGGTCGTTAAGCACCATTAAAAATAAAATGAAAAATGAAAAACCATGTATTTTTAATCGTGTTTCTACCTTTGGGACTTCATAATTATAGAGGTATGCTGAAGTAAGTGCAATATAAAGGCCTGTTCACAGAGACTACACACAGGTATATGCGATTAATTCGTCTACTCATACAACATCCCGACAGTCCCCAGAGTCAGCCCTTCCATAAAACAGGGAAGAATTTCAAGCCAGCCGTCCAACAATTAAATTGAATAATTACTCCTCAATGTCCTATTGAAAACTTGAAGATAACTGAAAATTTAAATTTTCAGAGAATAAAAAAAAAATCTCCTCCATTTCATAATGGCTCCAGCCGCCCCTGTAACTAAGTCAATTATCGCTAGCGGTAGTAACTGAAGTCCCCGTTGGACGTGGGTTCGAGTCCCGCATAAGGCATGGGTTTTTGTAAACGTCCTTTCACCTATCATCACTTAATCGTTTGATTATCATCCACTCATTCGTACCCCCGTATAACCTAGCTGTTGGTGGGGTCGTTAAGCAGCATTAAAAAAATATATAATAATAATAATAATAATAATAATAATAATAATAATAATAATAATAATAATAATAATAATGACTCCACAACTGTTATACGAACTCTAAACATTCTCTAATTTACAACCGTAATGAGAAGTGAATTCTTGGGATTAAGTCATGTATGTGTGCTTACCAAATTATATATATTTTATAATAACAATATAAAATTTTTTATGCACATATAATAATATGAGGTGCGGTTTTACGATTTTACTATTTACTGTTTTACGGATTTTATGTTGGGTGGTATAAATACACTAGGCAAACCCGGAATATTCGTTGTGAGATGAGCGAAACTCTACACACCTTGATCATATAAAATGAACTTTATCCGATGCCAATGGATCTAGGAGGCCGTGAATGTAACAATGCAATATGTTTCCACTAATATTTCTATATTTTCTATTAATAAGAAACATGTATTAAATTATTTTCTTCGAAACGGCTGGTCCGAATTACACTTCAATTTTTATTAATGCGTATTATTTCTGTGTTCACATTTGGGGGAAATTTGGATTATATTGGAGAGATTTTATTTTACAATTGTAATGGATCGTCATATCTGCATATGATAAATTTCAAGTTATTTTAATTATGTAATGAAATTGATAATTGAGTATAATGAGATGTATGTTTATTCCATCATGTTTAATTAGACCTAATCATAGCCACGCAATTGAGTGCCTATTGATGATAAAAAGAATATTAATAGCTTGTCATCGTGTTTCCCCAATAACAGATAGCACTGAACCCCAACTAATACTCATAAAAAGGTCATGATAAGTAATTGTTTTCTTTAATATTAACACAGTTAATTGATTTGATACGTTGTAAAGTGACTTTCGCTAATACGATTAACGAGAGGAGATGCCCTTGCCTTGGTCAAGAGGGTATCCTGTTCGTCCTCTCGACCTGCGTCAAGTTCACTACAAAATTTGCTTAAATACCCCCATCTTGTAAATCAAGTAGAATAGTATACCGTCTGGAACCAACCTGTAAGAACCACATCATGAAGTTGGGTCCCTTATTTGGTGAGTTTAAAAGAATTTCTACTTATTTTACGCTTATACTTGTTGTTTGAGAAATTTATACCTTGTTTCCTTTCTATTTTCTCAACTTAAACTGCTTCAAATAAATATACGTTTTCTGTGTCTAAACATCTTTAAAATATTACAGTAAAAATTAAATGAAACTTCCTAACTAAACTCCTAATTTCACATAAACTAAGTTCCTGTATCCAACAACCCGAACCCAATTAACTTCCAGCCTTCGAATACTTTAGGCAAATTAAATATCTTTAGTGGAGGCAGAGCCTAAAATAATTCAGTTGTTACCTTTACCAACTGAACTAACTGCCGTCCATTACAGTGGTGACAGCGGTCGGATGGCAAGGAGTCGCTTTGCGGCCGCGAGTCGATTTGGGGCGTCCCGGGGGAAGTTGAATCTGGTGGTTGAGGCTCGTCAGGGTTGTTCTGACGAGCTCGCTGGACCTGAAGGAGTCCCTCCTCTAGCATTTGAAGGAGGAGACGCGTCAGGTGTGATGGCGGCTCCCCTCTTACGAGGTCGATAATGCGGAGGAACTCTGCCTCCACGGCCCGCTGCTCATGCCACACCAGATTCTTTCCCGAGGTTACAGCTAAGTTGAGTATAATATAAAATTAGTAAAGAGTGATTACATAGAAAAGAGAAGCAAATGTGGAGGTTAAAGGTATCGAGGTAGGTATTTTGTGATTTCTTTCTCTTTTACTCTGCTACGTCGTCATAATAAGGGGGTGCAACTGGGCGAGGAGGTGCGTTTTCTGCGGGCACGGACATAACGGCAGGGGTAAAAAGTGGTTCTGCCGGTGCGGCAGGCGGGGCAATTTGAAAGGTCACCGTTCGACGTGAGTGTCTGCTGGTTCTATAGTGTTGGTACTTCTTTATCAAGTAATATATGGGAATAATCATTAAAATCGCAAGGATAGTAAAGTAAGTAATCGAGAACCAATGTACGTGGGATGGATAAGGTTTATAGTCTTGGTATAGTTCGGTGTCAATATGAGTTTTTAAAGCCTCGATCGAAATACTGGGGACATTGTTGTTTAATTCTTGAGCAGACTTGAGGAGTTTGTCAATTTTTGAGAAGGTATCATTGTTTATGCGAGTGTCCAAATAATTTTGATCTATTCTTGACAAAAATGTTGAGAGAGGTGGAATATGATAAGTAGCAATCGGTGATTCCAAGGTTGTTTGTCCGGAAGAATGAGGTAGGAGTATGAATTTAGGGTGATTGACATAACAATTTGCAGGGACGCTGAATTGCCCATTATTTTCTATGTGTAAAGGGGTAACTTCGGACCGTCCAATAGACCCATTTGCAGAGCACTGCATAACTAGATCCATTGGTTTACTCACACTGTAGATCCATTGACGGTGATCTATTGTCCTATAAAAGAAAGGCTCAAAATCTTTAGTTATTCTAATTTCGCAAAGTTTATCCACCATCTCGCTATTTCCAATATATAGGCCGAAAAGACAAGAGGGGGCGGTATATCTCCTCACTATCCATCTGGGAGGACATACTTTAATTATTCTATCAGAACACTGCATCAAGTCTCCTGTGGAAAGAGTTACATAGGTAAGTCGATCATCAGTCACAGCAATAAAATCTTGAGGAGGCGCAATAAAAGCAGACAACCCGGATGGTAGTAGTGTTGGCAAGGGTAGTGCCCGGAAAAGGTTAAAATACCTATTTGGTCCTTTCATTGGTAGGTCGATATAGATTCTCACTTTGTTTCGGTAAGCTATCGCATGAACGGCTGCTACACTGTAATAAGTATAAATTTCGTTTCGGTTTAAACCGGTTAACAAGGAGATATCAGCGGGTAGGTGAGGTTGAATGTCTGAAAGAATAACAAACAGCTGACTAGGTGGTAGGAAGTAGCTATGTAATCGTCCCAAAGAAGTATAGTCCAAAGCTTGAATGAAATTAGTGATGTCATTTTTAATTTCTTCCAAAATCAAACCTAAAGAACGAAATACACCATTTATTACGGTTAAAGTATTTAAACGCCAATTAATTGACTGTAATTCAGATTCAACAGTCGTCTCCAGTTTATGTATTTCGGTGGAGATTAAGGATATAGTTTTGGTAATTTTTTTAATAGACTGTCGGTTTCGGTTTACATTGCCTTGAGTGGTATTTAAAATAGTTAATTGGTCATTTAAAATATGGAGAATGCGTCTATTAGATTCTCCGGCTCGATCAATTCTATTATTAATATTTACCAAATCATCTTCGGATAAGGTACCAAATAGATATTTTAATGCAGTGCCTCCTATGTTAATCAATCCTCTTTGTTTCCTGGTTCGCCCGTTTACTGAGGGACTCAACGTTTTTTCTAAATCATTTAGCTCAATGAGGGTTTTATTTGCCTCGTTTATAAGAAAAACGGCTTCTCTATTAATTTGTTCATTGAAATCTTGGGCAGAGGTGTAATTGGAATTACTCAACCCAGTTAATTTTAGTTGAGCTAGGTTTTTAACTTCGGACATAAAAGATGTAAGGGCTGACCGGAAACGGTTATACTCTATATCAAGGGTTACAACCCACTTATCTCCTGTAAGGAGAAAACCAGATTCTGACAGGAAGACCAGTCCTTTTGACAGGGGGGTACGATCATCTTCCGCAGAAGTGGACAGGAATACAGTAACTAAGTAGACTGAAACAAAGTAAAAAGAATGAAGGTAGTAAATTAGGGTTCTCCTCCAATTACCCATGGTACATCAGGAACAGGTCCCCGACTACGGAGGCCGTATCTGGGTTCCGGTTCCTGTGGTACTGGAACGTTTATAGGTTCGGGCTCCCGCTCCGGAGAGATTGCATCAGCACGTTCATATAACATTTCATCGTCTGAGTCATAAAATAATTCATTATCAGGAGGTATTGGAGGTAACTGAATGGTTTCAGTTGTTGTTATGGGGGTAGTAACTGGAGTGTCATCCTTGACAGGAATAACATCATCCTGTAAACCCGCCTTTTTTAGGCGGTTTACATGTACAATAGTAGGTTTACGAGTTGAATAGATTTCTTTTATCTCAAAATCAACTTCATTTATTTTTCGTAAGACTCGATATGGTCCAGTATATTTTTGTATGAACTGTTTACTCAAACCAATTGGTACAACTGGATTTTCTAAATATACTCTGTCACCTAATTTAATTGTTACAGGTTTAGTTTTATATGCACGGTTATAGTATATTTCCCTTTTTAGTCGAGCTTCTTCTAAATGCTCTTTAGTATTCTCAAAAGCAATTTGTAATCTAGCACGTAATTCTTCTGCGTAATTATCAGCTATGCCATAATGTATACGTCTAGGTGCAACAATAGTTTCAAAAGGTAGGTTTATATCAACTCCTCGGAACAGGAAGTGTGGTGTTTCTTTTGTACTGGTGTGTACAGTAGCACGATAGCAAAGTAATGCAAACGGAACAATAGTGTCCCAGTTTCGTTGATTAGTATGCACCCACGGGGCCATTAGATTAGCTAGAGTCTTATGACTTCTTTCTAATTGTCCATTTGTCATAGGTGCATATGGGGTAGTAAACAAATGTTTGATTTGTAACAATTTACATATTTCAGAAAATAGATTAGCGGTAAAGTTGCGTCCCAAGTCTGATAATAACTGTTCAGGTACTCCATGTCGACAAATAATTGTTTCGACAAAAGCTTTAGCTACGGTAGTGGTTTTCTGATCAGGTAAACATATGGCTTCCGGCCATTTAGTAAAAGCATCTTGAAAAGTTAAAATATATTTATTGCCTGAATCTGTTACAGGTAGCGGTCCCATTACATCCATACTAAGACGTTGCCAACTTCTGGTAACTTCAGTGAATTTTTGTATTCTAGCCCTAGGTAGATTAGGGGGTACTTTTCTTAAGGCACACGTATCACATCCTTTTAGATAGTTACGAATATCTGTGGCCATATGGTCCCAATAAAACGTCATTTTAATTAAATTAGTGGTTCTATGTACTCCTTGATGGGAGCAATAAGGTGTTAAGTGAAAAGCGGAAATCACCTTTTCGATTAAATTAGTGGGTACAACTAGCTTATCCATTCGTTCGTCAGGGTGTCTGTTTTTATAAAGTAGGCCGTCTTCGTCTAGGTAGAAATCATCGAACTCATCGGGGTTTCTCTTAATGGAGTCTATTAGTGGTGCTAATTTATTGTCATTTATCTGTTCTTGTTTAATGTAGTCTCGAGATTAGATGGGTTCGTATGGAGGGTCGTTTGGGGGAACTATTAGTCTGACATATTGTATACGACTTAAAGAGTCGGCTACATTATTCTGTGATCCAGGTTTGTATAATATGTCACACTGGTATTCAGATAACAAAAGTGCCCACCTACTAATTCTCGAGGAAGGATCTTTTACGTTAAATAACCAATGCAAAGGTCGTTGATCTGTAAAGACAGTAAATTTATGTCCCAATAAATAGTTTCTAAACTTTTTGACAGAATAAACGATACATAAACATTCTCGTTCAATAGTTGAGTATTTTTGTTCGGCAGAATTTAATTGACGTCCGATAAAAGAGATTGGGTGATCTTCACCTTCGGAGTTTATTTGAGATAGTACAGCGCCGATGGCAGTACCACTCGCGTCTGTAGTCAAAATGAAGGGTTTTTCAAAATCAGGAAAAGCCAAAACGGGTTCACTACTAATTAATGTCTTCAATTTTTCAAAAGCTTCCTGTTGTTCTTTATTCCAATGAAAAGGCACTTTCTTCTTCGTCAAGTGTGTCAAGGGCTGTGATATTAAAGCACAAGAGGGGATGAATCGTCTATAGTAAGATATTATACCCATGAAACGTCGAAGAGTAGTTAGGTCAGTTGGAGGAGGGTAGTCAACTATAGCTTTCACTTTATTTTCGTTTGGTCTTATTCCTTCTGAGGTAATTAGAAAACCTAAGTATTCTATTTCACTTTTACAAAAATGACATTTGGATGGTTGTAAGGAGAGATTAGCTTCTCTTAATCGATCAAACACAATTTGTAAGTGTTTCCTATGATCGTCAAAGTTTTTACTGAATATAATTATGTCGTCTAAATAGACTAAACACATTTTCTGTAATCCAGCTAATACAATATTCACTAGTCGTTGGTACGTAGAGGGAGCAGAACATAGGCCAAAAGGCATTTTTAGAAACTCATAAAGTCCTGAATCTGTAGAAAAAGCGGTTTTTGCTCTGTCCGCTGGCTCGACTTCGATTTGCCAATAGCCAGAGGCACAATCTAATGACGTAAAGATTTTAGAACCATGAAATGAATCTATTATTTCATTTATGTTAGGCAAGGGATAAACATCTTTCATGGTAACATTATTTAATAGACGATAATCGACACAAGGTCTGAGCTTATGTTTTCCGTCTGCGTCTAATTCTTTCTTTGTAACCAGAATCAAGGGAGATGACCAGGCTGAATTACTTTCAGTAATAATACCGTCATTCTTCATTTGTAAAATCATGTCATTTAGAATATCTCTCTGGGCTACGGGTACTCGGTAAGGTTTTTTATAGATGGGTCGTGCATCACCTGTATTAATAGCATGTTTAAGAATATTGGTACATCCTAATTTCTTATCACCAGTATAGAATATATCTTCATAATTAGCAATTAACTTATGTATTAATTCCCTTTCACCTGTATTTATGTGAGATAACGGAAAGTATTCTGTTATTTGTTTTGTTTCTTTATCAATAGGGTCTCTAATATTAAAGTAACTTGCAT
Source organism: Brachyptera putata (assembly GCA_907164805.1). Classification (NCBI taxonomy): domain Eukaryota; kingdom Metazoa; phylum Arthropoda; class Insecta; order Plecoptera; family Taeniopterygidae; genus Brachyptera; species Brachyptera putata. Next base: position 6,646,300 of record OU015467.1, read on the forward strand.
CATTATTATCATATGTGACATCGTCACCGTGAGCAACAGTTGTTGTATTAATTAGCTCATTAGCATTTCTGGTAGGGGGGTCTATTATCTCCCCACCACCGGAATTAAAGGTATATGGAGTAAGTGTGATCTCCTGTTTAGCAGGAGATATCACGGTATTTACAACAAGTGGTTCTATCATACAGCAGGGGCCTGATTGAGAACTACTTACTTCACCTAGGGAAGAGGGTGTTACATCATCGGCATCACAAGCGTCGACTGAACCTTGAGTAGTTAGTACAGTTTGGCCAGAAGTATTAGTATTTATACTGTACGGGGTATTTAAGACACAGTCTGCGTCCAGAGGTGTCATGTTAGATATAGTATTATATTGATCAATCAAATTATCATGCTGGTATTTGAGTGTTTTAAAATCCCTTAGCATGTGTATAACCCCGAGGGGTTGGTTGAAGGCAAGTTTATAATTATTATTGGAACTATTCACCACTCTAATGGGAACCATTCCAGTTTCATTACAGGTATACGCCGTGGAGACAAATGTTAGAAACATGAATTGATCATTAGACATATTAGGGGTATATACCATCTCTACTCCCTTCATGGGATTCAACTGTTTAGCGAAGAAACACGTCTCGCTAAGGCAAGGTATTACAATAGAAGCATTTGTGACCACTGTGTCACAGTATGAGTTAGGTAATGTAGGAGAAATAGGCGCCTTACTCTTTCCATTACTTTTTTCATCAGAGATTCCACTGTCATTAGTTGAATTAATTACAGGAACAGGGACATCGTTAGATGGTTGAATTATTAACCGGTCTCTATTTCTACGACGACGACTTCTTTTTGAAACCTTATCAAAAACTTGCGCATTGTTTTTAATAAAATTATCTTGAGGTAGGTCATTGAAAACGAGTTTGGTTTTATTGATTCGATTACTCTGTTCACATTCGGGTGTAATTATTCCCACTAATGTAGTGTTATCAATAATCTGCAATTTAGGTCTCACAAATGGCATTTGGTGATTATTTATGAGAGCAGTACCTGTTTCAAATGATAAGTGTATTTTATTCTGTATGAAACATTGGATTCCTATGATACCGTCACAGAACGATAAAAATGAATCAGGTACGACATAGAAATCACATGGTATTAATTCAATTGTCGTTCCGGGTAAGTTTAAATTTAATTCTATACTTCCCAGAATAGGCAATTGGTGTCCTGTTACACTTATCACAGGAGATTCACTCAATTTATGATATTTATTCCCTTTTAATGAGGACAGTTTAATAATTGAAACACTTGCTCCAGTGTCCAACAAAAAATATGTAAGTGAGCGTAACACGTTGAAACATAAACACACTCCGGTATTGTGTTGAACACCGAAAGAAGAGTCAACCTTTGCTTTGCCATGTTTATTATACCATGAACTACAATCAAAGGGAGTATTGTAGTTCAGTCCCAGTTTTCCTCTGAAGTACCAGGTTCGTACCTCGAAGCAGTACTAGATCCCTGAGATCTAGGAGGATAAGGACAAGTAGCAAGTTTATGGGTAGGTTGCTGACAACGAGGACATCGTTCTACATTAGCCCTAGGGCGAGTACATTGGGGTTTGAAATGCCCTTTTTGATTACAATTATAGCAGATCGGGGTTGCCCTATTCCTTGTATTGCCGGAATTGGATGTGTAATTAGGGTTGCGTGTAGGAGTGTATTTATTGCCAGAAGTATTGTTATTGTTGTAGGCTCCTTTCACGCGGGGAGGATTTGTATGATTAGCTACCATGTTAACTGATTCGATTTGACGACCGGATGAGAGTGTAAAATATTGCAGTTCCTCCTCTGCAATTATGATGGCGTCTTTAAACGTTTTTGGGCCGCGTGATAAAACCGATCTTTTTATTTCGTTGCGTAGTCCCTTCACAAATTGTCCCAACATTGTTTCTTCGAGAATTACTCTACGCATTTCGTTTTGTAGTGGATCGTTTGAAACTCGCAATGTTTTTATACCCGCTTGTCTAATTCGTGTCGCGTAATCCTGTACGGATTCCTGATGCTTTTGAACGATTGACATGAATTGATTGAGTAGAACAGTCGGATGTATAGTGGGTGTGAATCGGCTAATAAGTAAATCTTTCAGAACAGACCATACTGGTTCCATTTTAATCGAAATATCAGACTCAATAGCAACTTTCGCATTCCCTTTAATTTTTGCTTTTACTACATTGATTTTCATGTTTTCACTCCAATTTCCCAAATTACCGATTTCATCCACGGAATTTAGGAAAAGTTTGATATCTTGCGGAGGTCCATTATAAACATCAATTAAGGGTAATAAACTCCCGAAAGTCACTGGGGTAGATGCTGAAGGTATAGGAGGTAAACCTGTAGTAGGAATACCACCCATTTGAGTGTACGTTGGATTTGTTTCCATGGTGAGGATAGGTGTAGTAGTTCTACTTGGTTTCGTGATAGGTGGAGTTGCCATGTTTGTATATTTAAAAGAGAATTATTGAGGAATGTTTTTTTTTTTTTTTTTTTCAAGTTTAAACAAAATGAGATATAGGGTTTAGAAAGATTTCACATTGACTAACTTCAAAGATCCAAGAACCAACTAGAATACATTTAGTAGAAGTATGCAAACATTATGTAGGTAATTTGTAATTATGTTCCAAGTGGTAATTTAAGTATGATAGCAAAATACTGTATTCTAGCATATCCCACCTCTCTCAAAATTTTTGTCAAGAATAGATCAAAATTATTTGGACACTCGCATAAACAATGATACCTTCTCAAAAATTGACAAACTCCTCAAGTCTGCTCAAGAATTAAACAACAATGTCCCCAGTATTTCGATCGAGGCTTTAAAAACTCATATTGACACCGAACTATACCAAGACTATAAACCTTATCCATCCCACGTACATTGGTTCTCGATTACTTTCTTTACTATCCTTGCGATTTTAATGATTATTCCCATATATTACTTGATAAAGAAGTACCAACACTATAGAACCAGCAGACACTCACGTCGAACGGTGACCTTTCAAATTGCCCCGCCTGCCGCACCGGCAGAACCACTTTTTACCCCTGCCGTTATGTCCGTGCCCGCAGAAAACGCACCTCCTCGCCCAGTTGCACCCCCTTATTATGACGACGTAGCAGAGTAAAAGAGAAAGAAATCACAAAATACCTACCTCGATACCTTTAACCTCCACATTTGCTTCTCTTTTCTATGTAATCACTCTTTACTAATTTTATATTATACTCAACTTAGCTGTAACCTCGGGAAAGAATCTGGTGTGGCATGAGCAGCGGGCCGTGGAGGCAGAGTTCCTCCGCATTATCGACCTCGTAAGAGGGGAGCCGCCATCACACCTGACGCGTCTCCTCCTTCAAATGCTAGAGGAGGGACTCCTTCAGGTCCAGCGAGCTCGTCAGAACAACCCTGACGAGCCTCAACCACCAGATTCAACTTCCCCCGGGACGCCCCAAATCGACTCGCGGCCGCAAAGCGACTCCTTGCCACCGACCGCGGCAGCACTTACTAACCAGTCGCCGCCACCCACGGTGTCACGCATATCTCAACACGCGTGGCACCGTCGGAACCTGCAACTTCTGGCGGAGCAGGAGGCGGCCCGAGCAAACGAGGCAGCCCAGGGAGGGGAAGACCGACCAGCAGTATAATAACCAGCATAATCTAATAATCTAATCTAAGGTTATATCTAAAGTTTATATATAATAATAATAATCTATAGGTTAATCTAAGGTTTTCTTTTAAACTTCCCAAACTACCAAATTGAGGGAAACAAAATGACCGATACTCACTCTGTAACGTAACGTCCTTATCTATAACATCTCACTCAAGTTCAATTGTAGTTACATAGTTTAAATATAATTGTCTTTTACAAGTAATCCTACGCCTACGAGACTATTTTTTTTTGGTCATTCTATACTTCCGACGGGACACTTACCCAACTAACTACGCATCATCTTGAAACATATTACAGGTACATCGAGTGAGACTTTACAGACATGAGCACTTAACTCAGACTGATACAGTCCTAAACACCTATAAGGACACTGTAGAGTACTCGTTTTACTCGAACTGTGCCTGCATGTAAAATAACATGTGTGTATAATCACTAGACCAAAAGAAGATGCCAACATGACCAAAAGTCTTGTATGAATGGTTTACTCACCTGTGACTGTTCTGTGCATTACTCTTCATATCAGAGCCACCAGGTTCCAAAATAGGAAACCTAGTTGTCTCTTGGGGGGAGGTATGTAATGGATCGTCATATCTGCATATGATAAATTTCAAGTTATTTTAATTATGTAATGAAATTGATAATTGAGTATAATGAGATGTATGTTTATTTCATCATGTTTAATTAGACCTAATCATAGCCACGCAATTGAGTGCCTATTGATGATAAAAAAGAATATTAATAGCTTGTCATCGTGTTTCCCCAATAACAGATAGCACTGAACCCCAACTAATACTCATAAAAAGGTCATGATAAGTAATTGTTTTCTTTAATATTAACACAGTTAATTGATTTGATACGTTGTAAAGTGACTTTCGCTAATACGATTAACGAGAGGAGATGCCCTTGCCTTGGTCAAGAAGGTATCCTGTTCGTCCTCTCGACCTGCGTCAAGTTCACTACAAAATTTGCTTAAATACCCCCATCTTGTAAATCAAGTAGAATAGTATACCGTCTGGAACCAACCTGTAAGAACCACATCATGAAGTTGGGTCCCTTATTTGGTGAGTTTAAAAGAATTTCTACTTATTTTACGCTTATACTTGTTGTTTGAGAAATTTATACCTTGTTTCCTTTCTATTTTCTCAACTTAAACTGCTTCAAATAAATATACGTTTTCTGTGTCTAAACATCTTTAAAATATTACAGTAAAAATTAAATGAAACTTCCTAACTAAACTCCTAATTTCACATAAACTAAGTTCCTGTATCCAACAACCCGAACCCAATTAACTTCCAGCCTTCGAATACTTTAGGCAAATTAAATATCTTTAGTGGAGGCAGAGCCTGAAATAATTCAGTTGTTACCTTTACCAACTGAACTAACTGCCGTCCATTACACAATTTTTTCCGCCCAGCCTATAATCTTATGGGGTTTTTAGAAACTTTGAAATAATGTTTCTCAAAAATGGTTCAACCGATTTGACCCCACAACTATTCAGTTCAAAGTTGGATAAGTTTGCGTATAAAAAAAAGTTTCATGTCAATCTGTCAAACCCTGCGACCTGTGCAGTGCTTACAAACAAACAAAAAAACACACACAGACAAAGCTCGGTAAGAGTTGCATGGAAATCTTCGCTAACGCTCTTCTAATAATTGAATTTGAATTAATTGTACATGTCTTGGCAAACTTCTCTAAAGTAAATCACTTCCGTGAGTCTTTAATAAAATTATATTACAGAATTACTTTTCATTACACTCAGAATATTTTCATTAACATTAAAATCTAAAAAATTATAATAACCTTTAATAAATGTTAGTTGAAACGAAGTACAAAGTGTTCCAACGCGTAACAACTTGCCTCTACAGAATGTACTTTCTGCTGCCATTCCATTATAAACTCATTTTAATTAAACTGTGAACATAATTATATAACACTTCCACCTACTACTCATGGACATTTATCCTGGTTCAACTTCGTTTTAATTACATTCCACATGATTTAGGTAGTGACAGACCAAGTGCTGCCACCTACACGTGAGTTTAAGAAATAATTGTGTAGTTAACGGCAGCTCAGTCGACAGCCTCATTTGAATCTGATAGTAGACATAATAGTGATGTTCATTTCATTAGCTGATGTATTCGTCTGAGAGTACAGTCAGATTTAATATACTTCTCCATCTTCTTTGTTGTATATATAGTTTAGTATTTATTAAGCACGTGACAGAGTTAATACATTCACAAACTACTTAAAAACGAGGTAAGGAAATAATACGCATTTACTGAACGATAACTCATAATTTATCAGATATATTATGTTGAAAATTCAATTCAAAAACTGCTATAACTATTATAAAATCAGATTGCTTCCAACCAATATTTCAATATAAAATTAATTAGTAAATTTGTGTGCAAAACAATGCATTATATTTCTGAATTGGGCTATATCGACTATATTTTCAACTGTATTAAGTGTTTTATACTGATCAATTATTATTAAATCAATTAGTATCAATTATAGTGGATATTTGTTATTTTGATATTTATTATTATTATTATTATTATTATTTTATTTTTTTTGTTATTGATATTTGATATTTGTTAGTTCATTAATTGTACAAGTACCAACATAACTGGTGTAACCAAGAGTGATAACACGCAAATTCGCTTATTTCTTAATCCACAAATAATATCAGTTGGTACAACCGGTTATATTGGAAAATAGTTCATACAGATTTTTTATGGAGTAAACATTAACTGCAATATTAAAAACATCAAAATATTAATATAACCAATTACAAACGAAACTAATTTGGAAAGTTACATGTATGTATGTAGGTTTTATATAGGTATATCACCCTCCCCCCCCTCCCGTATAGCCTAGCTGTTGGTGGGGTCGTTAAGCAACAATATAATAATATAGGTATATCCTACTATAATCTCACGAAAGACTACCAACTATTTGTGGCCACTGGATTTTGACATTTATTCTGCGTACAGAATACAGTTATTTGTAAACGAATTTAACGTAAAAACTCTCCCTCATGTGTATTTCCGATTGTCGGCCATGCACACAAATTAGCCTAGTTTCAACTTTCAATACAGCATGTTTTGTGCACATTGGTCTATTCTCTTCGTCTGTCAACTGCTGACTGACTTCCGTCCTATCTATTCTATTTCAACTAATAATAAATAGCAAAAAAACAAGTTCACTATCGCGTTCCGCCTTGACGCTTTGGAACGTTCCGAAGCAAAGTTCATAATATGCAGCCTCTAAGTCTACTACCACTGTAGACACTCTAATTGGAGAAGCGAAGCGAAGACTCAATTTTACCGTACTTTGAAAAACGGAGGTGCATTTTTTTTTTAGTATTTTTCACAATGATAGAAAATAATGTTTTTGTGAAACTTGGCATGTACACATTTGTCATCGTCTAGCTCGATACTGTATAAGTTTGAGGCGCAACAATTATGATAATAATAATTTCGAAATTTTGAAAAACCCTACGAGAATAACCCGGAGGGGAAAAAATGAAAAAAAATCACTCCGAATAAATTCACATTTCTACGGAATGTAGACACTGATAAGTATTATTCCAAACTTTTGCGTACATCAACACAGCAGTTTTGAAGATGATAGTTGATATATAAATTTTTTTAATGCTGCTTAACGACCCCACCAACAGCTAGGTTATACGGGGGTACGAATGAGCAATTGATAATTAAACGATGTGGTGATGATAGGTGAAAGGACGTTTACAAAAACCCATGCCTTATGCGGGACTCGAACCCAGGCCCAACGGTGACTTCAGTTACTACCGCCAACGATAATTGACTTAGCACCGGGGCGGCTGATAAAGAATATTATTCGTTTTTTACGTCAATTAAAGAGCTAGAATATATTGAGAGGGCTATTAGAAGACGACCAACTGTTTGAACAGAGTAGTTCGTAAAATCAAAGTCAAGGTGTGTACACCTTTACCATTTTACCAGTATACAAAAGTTCGCTTATCTTCTACAACGTATATGCTGCGTTTTCCTAGTTGACACAAATTATAGCTACATTTTACCATCCAAAGTTCAAGTACTGACGCGGGTATAGATAAGTCGCAGTGTGCTGCACCGTCATTCAGGAGACTGGGGTTCGATTCCCGCCATCCACAATCCTGACCAAAGTTTTTCGTGGGATTGCTCCTTACTAGGACAACGCCATATATGCGTTGTTAGACGAGCGGATAGTAATTGTATGGGTGAAAATGGGTGAAAACTGCTTCGAGTGGTACCAATTTAGCACATTTTATATTTTTTCTTCAGAATGGCTGACCCGATCAAGCTGAAAATGTGTAGAAATGTGTATCAAAATGTATATCAACTTCACGCAAAAATACATTTTTTTGGAAAATAATAATATTTTCTTCTTTTTCCGCCATGTTATTTTAATGGGTATTATTGAAATTTCTAAAATTCATAAAAACAAAAGTTACCGCTCGATGATGCCACAAAACTATACAGATCTAAGTTAGATGAGGAACCATACTGAAAAAAAGTTTGAAGTTGATAGCTGTAGCCGTTTGACCTGTGGAGAACCGACATAAAAACATAAAAAAAAAAAAAAAAATGAAAACGAACACCAATTTTTTTCATTATGTCAAATTGAATCCTTGCTGAAGCTCGTCTAATCAATATTCACGGCCGCTTCGTTCTGACTGGTCAAAAAATAGAATGAAGTGTCATTTCAACCATATTTTCATAGTTTCATAAAACATTAAATACAGGCTACCGATTGAAATTTATATGAAAAATTAAAAATATATTTTGATTTATGACAAGTGTATGAAAAGTATATGAACATGATAAGTGTTAATATATTCTCTCTTATAGTTAGTTTTACGTTTTGTATAGATTAGACGTATAGATACAATGTGGATGCTAGTGTGATTAGCTTCTCGCGTGGAGTGTACTTATGACAATATAGTAAGGCTTCTCTTTAATCTAATTATCTGCACGGTATATAAGCTCTCAAGTTAGACAAAGTAACAACTACACTAGACTTGCCTAAGAGATTACTTTACTTTCAATTCTCTACTCTTATACATGTAGCCATCAAAGATGTAGGAGTGAACCACCCGTGCGCTAGTGGTGGGGAATAGGGGGGACGGTCGATCGGAAACATCTTCTATTCGGGATAAAAGTATAGACATTGTCGTCGAGAAAGAGAAGGAAGTAAATCTTTTATAATACAGAATTACATTAGATTATATTTGAAAATCTCGGAATATAATTATGTCGTAAGACGAAAAGCCGCTGTGAAGTTGATGCAAATTAATCCTTTCTTCAGAGGTAGGCTATGTATGTATGTATATATATAATTTTTTTTTAATGTTGCTTAACGACCCCACCAACAGCTAGATTATACGGGGGTACGGATGAGCGGATGATAGTGAGACGATGAAGTGATGATAGGTGAAAGGAGGTTTACAAAAACCCATGCCTTATGCGGGACTCGAACCCACGCCCAACGGTGTGTATGTATATATACATACATATATACATATATACATACATATATACATATACGTTTCCAATTTTAATTAATGTATACTAGGAAAACGCCATATGTGCGTTGCTAGACGAGCGGATAGTAATAGTATGGGTGAAAATGGGTAAAAACTTCTTCGAGTAGTACCAATTTAGCACATTTTATGTTTTTTCTTCAAAATGGCTGACCCGATCAAGTTGAAAATTTCCAGAAATGTGTATCAAAATGTAATTCAACTTGACACAAAATTCCATTTTTGGGGGAAAATAAAAATATTTTCTTTTTTTCCGCTGTGTTATTCTAACGGGTATTTTTGAAATTTCGAAAATTCATGAAAAAAAGTTACCACCCGATAATGCCACAAAACTATGCAGATCTAAGTTAGATGAGGAACCATATTGAAAAAAAGTTTGAAGTTGATAGCTGTAGCCGTTTGACCTGTGGAGAACCGAAAAAAAAGAAAAAACGAACACCAATTTTTTCAGTATGTTAATTAGAATCCTCGCTAAAGCTCGTCTGATAATAAAAACTCGGATTATATCAAAATTGACAAGAATAACATCTGGCTGACGTCTGACTACTGTGGAGCATGGATTCGGTAGTCGGAAGTCAAAACTGAAAATTCGTTTTCTGACCGGATTTCGATTTCTTGCTCGATTGAATTTGTATTTCATCAGTTAACCAATAGAATAGTTTAAAGAGTTTTAGCCAAAACAAAAGACAATCATTTCGCTAAATCATATGAAAATAATTTGGTTCCCATCCAATTATTACAGCTACATCTTAACTGCGATCATTCTATGGATGCTGTGATTTTTAACAGAATAATTGGGTAGTTCTATTACCAAGTTGAAAGGCAATTATAGGAAGATGAGAGAAAAGAGTGAGAGGGCGAGAAAAATCATTAAGAGAAAGAGAGTGAGAGATATGACAAGACTGCTCAACGAGAGGGACAGGAAATATCCATCACACTATAAACGGTCTGAAACTAATAGATATCTATTAATAAGTTTCAAGAAACTTAGCTAATTTCTCGTTATTTTCGAACATTTTTATTTAGAGCGCCTGAGCTTTTGAAAGACTGGTAAAATTACTAAAATACGCATCTTTTGTAGAACCTAACATTGTATTAGAACTGAGTATAACTCTTCTCTTTCTGCGTACCTCATGACGCAAAAGTCAAATCTTTTCACGATATAGGCCTACTATATGAAAATAAAGAATGGTAACTCAAGAACATTGTTTTACTTCATTGAATTTGTATAAGAATAATTATGTAATTAAATTAATCTCAATCGATTATTACCTGAGCAGTATACTCAATAGCTTCACGCTAATTAGACGAGCTTCAGCGAGGGTTCAATTTGACATACTCGAAAAAATTGATGTTCGTTTTCATGTTTTTTTTTTCTTATGTTTTTTTGTCGGTTCTCCACAGGTCAAACGGCTACAGCTATCAACTTCAAACTTTTTTTCAATATGGTTCCTCATCTAACTTAGATCTGTATCGTTTTGTGGCATTATCGGGTGGTAACTTTTTTTTTATGAATTTTAGAAATTTCAAAAATAACCGCTAGAATAACACAACGATGAAAAAAAGGAAAATTTTTTTTCCAAAAAAATGAGATTTTGCGTGAAGTTAAATTACATTTTGATACATATTTATGGAAATTTTCAGCCTGATCGGGTCAGCCATTTTGAAGAAAAAACATAAAATGTGCTAAATTGGTACCACTCGAAGCAGTTTTTACCCATTTTACCCATACTATTACTATTCGCTCGTCTAACAACGCATATATGGCGTTTTCCTAGTATACATTAATTAATACTCGGAAACGAATCCCCCCCCCCCCCCCCTCAAAGCACGTGGACACATGTGCATGGAGACCACCCTCTAGCAAAGCAAGCTACAAATATTTCTCATAATCATCAGCTGATTGAACTCGCTGATTTGATAACTTCCACGCCTGTGATAATGTTGCTGGGAAGCGCTAGTTGTATCATGTCTATGGTTGTCAGCCTATAAAGATGATTGACATCTCTACATACCATGACGTCACTCACGCTCACCCCCGCATTCCAACCACTTAACTAAACAACACCTAATTACAGACATTACATCTCTGTCTCTCGTGCAGTGCAGCCGTACTCGATGTCACGGACCGGAGCAATCGTCCCGCTCTACGCACTAGGACACGTGACAGATGACGTCAGCTAGTCGGACGAGTTCTGACGTCAGAGCGACGAAACTTGGCGCCAAAATCTGGCTCAAACACGCGTCTCGTAGTAGTAGTCGTCGCACTTTATACAATAAAGAAAAAATATATTTTAAGATCACTAAAAATAGTAACATACGAAAGGTTAAAAAAGTCTACATTGAGTCTGGACCGAATCTATTTTGTATTATTTAGTTGAACTGCTTTAAAAACAGGTATAATAATGTTGATCATGCTGCTATTTCATTGGTTGTTGAAGTGGAGACAAAATAGAATTATAATATTATTAATATTCATAATAACGATAACATTTTGTTTTTTATTATATTATAATAATGAAATCGAAGATGAATTATTAAAAGGTCGTAAACATTCGGGAGAAGTGTCTAACTCAGTATTACCGCATAAAGCGTATCATGAAGTATTAGAGAGAAATGATTCAAAAAAGGAACAGTTTCGAGTTGTCCATTTGGATTTGAAAGGTGCTCCTCCTAAAGTGTCATATCTTCGTACACTGTTCCCAATGATCGCCGCAGCAGGTGCTAACGCCCTATTGGTCGAATATGAGGACATGTTTCCTTATCAAGGACCAATCAGGAACATCACTGCACTCAATGCCTACACGAGGAAACAGGTGAGACAACATAGCGAAAGGGTAATCTCTTAGAAAAAGCTCAATTGATACATACTAGGAGAACGCCATATATGCGTTGTTAGACGAGCGAATAGTATGGATAGTAATAGTATGGGTAAAAATGGGTAAAAACTGCTTCGAGTGGTACCAATTTAGCACATATTTTTTTTCTTCGAAATGGCTGACCCGATCAGGCTGGAAATTTTTAGAAATGTGTATCAAAATGTAATTCAACTTGACGCAAAATTTCATTTTTTTTTTTTTTTTTTTCCTCCATGTTATTCTAATGGGTATTTTTTAAATTTCTAAAATTCATAAAAAAAAAGTTGGCCACCGATAATGCCACAAAACTTTACAGATCTAAGTTAGATGAGGAACCATATTGAAAAAAAGTTTGAAGTTGATAGCTGTAGCCGTTTGACCTGTGGAGAACCGAAAAAAAAAAACATGAAACAAAAAAAAACATAAAAACGAACATTAATTTTTTTCATTATGTCAAATTGAATCCTCGCTAAAGCTCGTCTAATAATAGAGGTAAAAGACTTATGACACAAACCAGTGTCAAAGACCTGGTAAAGTAACTACGTCATACTGACGTCGACGCCGACGCCGACGCCGACGTTAGTGTAGCGTCTGTCAACGTCTATGACTAAACTGTTCGCCTCGGTCTCTATCTAACCTTTGCCATCAGTTAGTGTCATTAGGTCCCCTCTGCAATAATATATAGCTGCCGAGTACCCCGATACAGCAACACAGGATGTCTCGAATTATACACTTATATCTACCAAAATAGATAACATGTCTTTCACACTGAGTTGTTTGTATTTAGACGAGCTTTAGCGAAGATTCAATTTGACATCCTGAAAAAAATTGGTGTTCGTTTTTTTTTCTTCATGTTTTTTTGTCGGTTCTCCACAGGTCAAACGGCTACAGCTATCAACTTCAAACTTTTTTTCAGTATGGTTCCTCATCTAACTTAGATCTGTATAGTTTTGTGGCATTATCGGGTGATAACTTTTATTTTTATGAATTCTAGAAATTTAAAAAATACCCGCTAGAATAACACAGCGGAGAAAAAAGAAAATATTTTTATTTCTCAAAAAAATGAAATTTTGCGTGAAGTTGAATTACATTTTAATACACATTTCTGGAAATTTTCAGCTTGATCGGGTTAGTCATTTTGAAAAGAAAACATAAAATGTGCTAAATTGGTACCACTCGAAGCAGTTTTTATACCCATTTTTACCCATACTATTACTATTCGCTCGTCTAACAACGCATATATGGCGTTTTCCTAGTATTATGTAACTCAATTCAGATAAAATCGTTCTTCGTTCGAGTTACGGTTTGAGAGACTTTTCTTCTTTACTCTCGACAATCGAAAACAAGCTCACAAATAACTTCGAGGCCTATAGATATTGACCAGCGCCCTGGATTGGATTTGATGAAAAAACATATTTGTGTTATTATCTTCAATGCATTCATAAATTCATTCAAAACAGTATTAAAAATGTATCATTCATAAGACCACTCATAAGACGCAGAGATCTTTTCAATCATCTACTAATTACTCTCATATTATGTAATGTAATGTAATCTAATGTAAGTCTTTATTTGTTCAATTTTTGTATGATATAATAACATTATGATATAAAATATATAATAATAAAGGATATATACAATAATTGAACAAAGTAGGCGGGGTTCACTTATTATAGTGGTCTCCCACCCAAACCTTAGAATATATTGAGTAATAGATATTGCAAAAATAATATTGACTAAGAGAGTAGTAGGAATACGATAATGTTAGAACTTATAAGTCTAGAGCTATAGTGAGCTAAATTATCAAAGAATAAAAGTAAAATATTAGAGTACAATATTTAAATTTCAGATATTAAAGTTACACGCTTGATTGTAGATATTCGTTAACGTGCATGTGAACCACTATAAATGTAATTTATAAATTATTGTAATTTATGAACTACTGTAATTTGCACATGTGTCATAATCATTTACTGTTCTAGCTATTTAACTGTATAAATAACAGGAAAGAATTTATGTGTATTCATGCAAATCATCATTGAAAGTTAATCAACAAACCTAAGCTTGCTCGTATGAGAGAATATTATTGTGATTCTTCAATAATTTCAAAGATATTACTCTAAAGCGATTTCTCACTCTAACGATGCCAGCTATACCACTCTGAATGTAGTTCAGGAATACTAGGAAAACGCCATATATGCGTTGTTAGACGAGCGGATAGTAATAGTATGGGTAAAAAAAAAAATTGGTAAAAACTGCTTCGAGTGGTACCAATTTAGCACATTTTATGTTTTTTCTTCAAACTGACTGACCCAATCAAGCTGAAAATGTAACTCAACTTCACGCAAAATTTCATTTTTTTGGAAAATAAAAATATTTTCTTTTTTTCCGCTGTGTTATTCTAATGGGTATTTTTGAAATTTCTAAAATGTATAAAAAAAAAGTTTCCACCCGATAATGCCACAAAACTATACAGATCTAAGTTAGATGAGGAACCATATTGAAAAAAAGTTTGTAGTTGACAGCTGTAGCCGTTTGACCTGTGGAGAACCAACGAAGAAAAAAAAAAAAAAAAAAACGAACACCAATTCTTTTCAGTAGGCCTATGTCAAATTGAATCCTCGCTAAAGCTCGTCTTATAATACAATATATTTTGTTTTCCAGATTCAAGAAATACTTGTTCTAGCAAAAGAAAACCAGCTCGAAGTGATTCCTCTTGTCCAGACTTTCGGTCACCTGGAGTTCGCTCTGAAACTCCAAGAGTTCCGTTATCTCCGCGAACTGGAAGCATTCCCTCAGGAAGTGTGTCCGTCTAATCCAGACTCGCTGGGGATACTAGTCAATGAGATGATCGGGCAGGTGATGGAAGCACATCCTGACGCCAAGTATCTTCATATTGGGTGTGATGAGGTGTTTCACTTGGCTGCCTGTGGGAGGTGCTCGAAGAGGAGGTTGGAAGGAAGGTGAAGCCAATTCATTGACAAGTGATTAGGGAGAACAACCAAATTTAAGTCTTCCTTCAAATACAATGCCACTATGCTATACAACGCAGTTCCTGAACAGTTCAAGACATTAGGCCAAAATGCATTCAAAGCTGCAGTGAAAAGACTACACAAAGATCGGATATGTATGACAGAAGAATAGCCATCAGTTCTAATTATACATCGTATTTCATACTGTTTTATCATAATATTCATTCATACCATCTTGTTTGTATCTCATTTTATCATTTAATTCTTATTCGTAGCTCATAAGTAAAAATATCACTGGTTATATGGAAGAGCAGAATATTTTAGCTATGCTAAAATCTGAATATCGCCATTTTTTTGGGAAAAATAAAGACAATTGAATTTGAATTTGAATTGAATGTTTCGGTCTACGACTAAAATCTTACACTACCCAGTATTGAGTAGTATTCTGATGATCAACAGAATAAATTCCTATGGATTTTTAACCAAGCAATTTCAAATGTATGTATTTTTTTTATTTCAATATGAGCTGACTGGAAGTTGTGTTTATTCTTACAATCAATGTAGACCCCTGTGTGTGCGATAGTTTCAGACTGTCGGAATCGGACTGATTCAGTTTCCGCGAAGTTGAATTTATTAAATTCAACATGACTAAAAGACGGCCATTCCACCAATAGTAAATTTTTATTAAACAACAATACTATGGTAACTATGAGTTTCGAATGAGTCTATAGCTGATGGAAATCATCATGATGGTAGATGGTTAGGGGGTGGTAGGGTGGTAGTGGAGGGGGGGTGGAGGGGGTAGGGGCCAAAATAGCAGTGACCAAAGAATCTTTGGTCAATGATTCTTATGCCCCAATTAACAATTTATTCATTTTTCATATCTTTATTCATAGAATAAGACTCTGCCTTTTCATTAAAAGGTTGCCATAAGACACAGAATAACAAAAGATAGGATAAAATAATAATAACAATATTTACAGAATAATAATAACAATAATATAGAGAATAAGAATGAACAAA
The DNA here is from genome assembly GCA_907164805.1 of Brachyptera putata. Lineage (NCBI taxonomy): Eukaryota > Metazoa > Arthropoda > Insecta > Plecoptera > Taeniopterygidae > Brachyptera > Brachyptera putata. The sequence continues at coordinate 6,662,431 of OU015467.1, forward strand.
TTATGACAAATTATAATGTATTGACCTGTGATGCATACCGGCGATACTAATGTCCATATAAATGATTCCTCATTTGATCAATGCACCTTGATCAATCAGTCATTATCTTCTCCAATCATATTCAACGTTTCAGGTTGTTATTCACCGAGCACGTGACCAAAGTAGCGAATCACGTGCGAGACATCTATCACGTGACTCCACTGGTCTGGGACGACATGTTTCGGCAGTGGTCTCCGATGGACCTAGCGGACTCCGGTCTCGGCGCCCTAGTGGAGCCAGTCGTCTGGGTCTACATCTCCGACATCACCAGCCTCGTCCCACATTATGTCTGGCACATGTATGGTGGTCTCTTCCCGAACATCTGGGTGGCTGGAGCTTTCAAAGGAGCATTCGGGGAGACAAACGTACTTCCAGATCTGGGTAGACATCTTAGTAATCATTTAGCCTGGGTGAGACTTGTAAGAATCAAAACACCGAAACCTGTCCAAAACTTTCGCGGCGTTATATTGACCGGGTGGGCGAGGTACGATCACTTCGCAGTGCTATGTGAGTTATTGCCATCGGCTGTGCCATCTCTACTGTTGAACCTCATTGTTGTCAAACAAGCGTTTAACGAAAAAAACAGGATAATATCGACATCACGGGAAGATGAAAGACGTTTACTTGACGACGTTTACGAGGAATGGAAAACGGCACTTTCTTGTCCTCCTAGTTTCAACTTGAATAGTGTGAAAACGTTTGAAGGTGATCCTTATATGTGGCGTCTACGTTTCTGCAGTTTCCCCGGCAGCAATCTTTTCTTGAGCATTTTCAAGTTCGTGTTACTAAAGACCGAAGTCGAAGCTCTGAAAACAAAATTGACCGAGATGAAAGGTTGGATGACGAGCTACAACTTGAAACATAACTTTTCAAGCCCTTGGCGAGTGTTGGAAGGCTACTCTGTGATTGGTGAAAGCGGGCAAATGTTGAGTAAAGAAGTGGATGGATTTATGAATGAAGTTACAGGAGTTTTGAGACAGTATTTTGATGAGTATACAGTGAAAGAATGGATTGAATTGAAAGTGGAACCGTTAGCCGAAGTTATGAGATATTTAGAGAGTTCTGCTAAACGATTAATGGCTAGAAATGTTTGGCCAAGACGACCTCTGACATAGTAGTACATTATTAAGTGCCGGGATTACCAAAGTTAAAGTATAGCAATAATCTAGGCCTGGACTAGCTAGTACCTACACATCAATATAGTACACTCTTGATAGGTAAGGCGATCCATATATGTACATTGTTTTGTGAGATGTTTGTTATTGTTGTTATGTTTTTATTACAAAGTCTATGAATAGATTTTCAGATATTAATTCTCTACTTTGAACCCATACTTTGCAAATTTCAATCATTTTCTTTTATTATACTATACGGCTATTGTTTACATGATATTTTCATAAAAAATAACTAGACACATAAAATATAACACAGTTTCTTCACACCAAGTCAAAATCGTAGTTTAATAATAATGTAGGCTTATACAGAAATATAATCTATATATATATATATATATATATATATATATATATATATATATATATATATATATATATAATGTATTATACATATATGTATAATACATTATATACGTTATACATTATATAATGAACGTATACGTTCATTCATACGTATCTTTATTCATGAATATCCTAAAACATTTTTTAATTTCGAAGCATGACAATTTATGCTCTATGAAAAATTACAGACTCGATGCTTTTGAATTTACAGATTTTTTCTGAAAATATCATATTTTTGTATTTATCAATTTTCAATTTAGGTTTATTGTAAGCTCTCCATATGTCAGGTGGGCATGAAACTGGGGACGCTGAACATCGTATACCGGAATAAAGTCAACTCGGTCGGGTGACATGGAATTTTGGGTACTTCTGAATGTATGGTTGTAAAAAGGTGGTTAAACTTCCTGTAAGGTTGAACACCCAAACCCATATTGTCTCGAACATATCTTACTTTGCACGAGAAAGCAAATATTTTTAGTGGCACGAAAAGCCCTGATACGATGACTAACGTTCTGATTAAAACCACATAAAACTTGATTTTAAAACGTGAATTTTAAAAACATAAAAATGGAAACATTGTAGCACGTAAAATGCTTTATATTCCCAATACTGTACAAATGAGAAAAACGTAGACTATTTTTTACTATAACAACCATGCTGGAAGATGGACATTTGTTGATCTTTGATGACATATGTTCATGACGTCCATCTTTGTTAAACATTATAATTTCTTATTATATTATTGTTTAGAAAGTGGCGAGGGGTTAACAACTCCTGAAATCCGGTGTAGACTTGCCATGAGATCCCATTGAAATCCCCTTGAAATCCCTGAAATCACTTGAAATCCCCTTGAAATCCGTATGAAATCTCTTGAAATCCCCTGAAATCACCTGAAATCACCTGAAATCACCTGAAATCTTGACGGGGATCTGTACATGAAGAATTTATATATATATATTTTTTTTTTTTCTTTTTTTCTTTATTCTTTACTGTTCAATAATATGTGAACATGTTTCATCATCATAATGTAAAAAGTGCTTTGAAAAAAATATTCCTAATATATAATACCAAATAGTTGATTACATTTTATTTACTTTTCATGAACTTGAAAGCCCGTTTACTGGGTTCATTGTTTTTTTATATTTAGGAACATTTATCTTGGAATCTATCTTACCGATTTACTTGAAATTTTCACAGTTATTTACCAGCTATATACTCTATAGCCTGAGCATCAAAGAAAATACTTAATGTTAATGGTTTTGTATTTATTAATTGTTAGTTACGAAAAAACGTAAAACATTTAGTTTTCAGTAACCGGGTTTGAATGAAATATTTATTGAAATTGAAATAATAATGTGTCAATATTTATTGAGGGTCATTTTATAGAATAAACTATAGGCTACAATGTGCAACAAGAAAAAAAGAATTAAATTGAATAGTTTCCAAGATATGTGTTCCTGAAGAAGATACAAAAACACATGTTAATCCTTCATGTACAGGTCCCCTTGAAATCTCTGAAATCATCTGAAATAAGGTGCTGTACACCAAATTTGCGAGTTGTAAACCCCTCGGAAAGTGGGTAAATATTATACATATCCGAAATGAAGCCAAATTGTATCACGGCAAGCTATAATCCTTCTTCCTTTATACAAAACAGTGAGCCTACATATATACATTATTTATAGTTTCACAGGTATATAGTAAACCCAGTTATTTTGAATCTACAACCAACAGCATATCACTCTAACACAAGACTGAGAAAGCCAATTGGCTGTGAAGAAAGCGTAATTAATTTACAGCATGTAGCAACTTCATTTAGAACGACAACCAACGCTATTCACGTCAATTAGGTCTACTATTATTCAATACTCAAACTTGAGATGTTGAGCATCTCAAAGTTTGGAAGATCTAAGAGTTCATTTTATATTTTAAAAAATACGAATTGAATATATCTATCACTAATTTTGTTCATTGTTGATTTCAATGAGTATTTCAACAAAAACAGTGAAGAGATTGATACCGTAATCAAAGAGATGGTGCTGGCATGGTGAAACATTAAGAGCTGCATAATATAACAACTGAAGGGTACACGGGAATAATGATACAAGTCACACATTGTGAGTTCTGAGATAAATACAATTCTAAGTTCAAAACCATGGGTTTTTCTATAGAGGTCGATATTTCAACTCGATTTTTCATGGACTTGTATCATTGTTATCTAAAATCTCGATGCATATTCAGAAAGCTTGCGAAAAACACTGTTGGATGGCGTATCTAACTGATTTTTTTACAAAATATGACTTGTATCGTGTACCCTTCAAATGCTATATGCTAAAGCAATAAAGCTGAAAGAATTTGTATGAAAATAAATATTAAACGTAGGCCTATAATCTCCTGGAACCTGCTTGCTTAAAATATATTGTAAAATAATAATGGTACATTTTTACAAACGCGAGAAATTAAATATTAACATCTTATATTTTGTACGCTTTTTGTTTACAATTGTTTCAACTCTTGGCCGTTTGTTGTGGTATTCGATTCAACTAGATAGATGACGTACGTTTGGTTAATAGTTATTATCTTTTAGCTCTCATCTCTTCCTAGCTAGTCATTCCTAGTATAAAAAACTCGTGATTATAATTAGATTCATAGTCTGCGTGTGTGTACAGACGTGGTGTGACGCCATAGCTACCTGGCACTCGCATTTGTTTGTAAGTTTATCTCCTGGCAGGTTAGTGTTTGTTGTCTTCAAAAGTTCATCTGTTAGTCTAGAACAACAAGCATTTCAATTATCGAGTGTTTTTTCCACGGATTTACTAATTAGATGAGCGTAGCGAAGATTTTCATTCAATATACCGAAATATTTTGGGCTTGGTTTTTATGTTTCTTTTTTTTTATGTAATTTTCTACGCGGCATACAGGTCAGGAAAAAGGATTAATCAACTCGAAACTTTTTTTTTCAAATTGGTATCACACCAGAATAGTTTGGGATTGTTTTTTTCAGAAAAATTGGTCAAACGTTTTTTCCGGACAAAATTTGGAAAGTATAGAAAATCCCCATTAGAATGAGCCGGGGGAGAAATACTTGGAAAACAAAGATTTTCCAAAAGCTCTCAAATTCGTATCTGAATGTGGAAAGACCTAACATACATATTATAATCGATTTATGGAACAATCGGATGTGAAATAACGAAGAAAACACATTTTTAATGTACTTTTTCACACATCAATAAAAGCAATTAAGGAACTATTAAATGTGAACAACAAGTGTCACCAATAAAATAAAACGATTGAAATCTGTGATGGATATCAAGAAGGCACTGGTACCATTGTTGGGAAACCAAGGTCCATATACCAACAGACAGCCGCGGTTTTTAAACCTCTGAAGTGATCCATGGCCTGTATGGGCTGACCACATGTTCTTAATTCTACATTTCCATACTTCTGAGCTCATCTCACGAGGCATATAAGGCGTTTTCCTAGTAACATTATCACCAAGAGTTTTGTTCATTTGGCGTATAAAGATTGAAACAACATTACTTACTTTTACTTTGGCATTAATTTAATATCTTTGGTCTAATTCCTGTTTAGGTTTCAAATTCATTGTTTTCATTATTATGATGATGTTTCCTGCTATTTTATTACTTACTGAATCTCGTTAAAGTAGACACTATGCTCGTAACTTTTTTTTTTATATAGGACCTAATTAGATGAGCGTAGCGAAGATTTTCATTCCACATACCGAAAAATTTTGGGCTTGGTTTTTATGTTTGTATTTTTTTTTTGGTTTTTGTTTTTTTTGTTTTTTTTGTATGTAATTTTGTACGCGGCATACAGATCAGGAAAAAATATCAATCATCTCGAAACTTTTTTTTCAAATTGGTATCAAATCAGAATAGGTTGGGATTGTTTTTCAGAAAAATCGGTCAAATGGTTTTTCCGGAAACAAATTGGAAAGTATAGAAAATCCCCATAAGAATAAGCCGGGGAAGAAATACTTGGAACACAAAGATTTTCCAAAAGCTTTCAAATTTATACTGAATCTGGAAAGATCTATCATACATATTTTAAGCGATTTATTGAACAATCGGATGTGAAATAACATTCAGTATAAATTTGAGAGCTTTTGAAAAAAAAAATTCCCAAGTATTTCTCCCCTGGCCTATTCTTATGGGGAATTTCCATACTTTCCAATTTTTTCCCGGAAAAACCGTTCGACCAATTTTTCTGAAAAACAATCCCAACCTATTCTGGTATAACACCAATTTGTAAAAAAAGTTTCGAGTTGATTGAAACTTTTTCCTGACCTGTATGCCGCGTACAAAATTACACACGGAAAAAAAAAACACATAAAAACCAAACACAAATTTTTTCGGTATATGGAATGAAAATCTTCGCTACGCTCATCTAATAACTATATTGATTTATATTGTCAGGCAAGAAAAAATGTCATGCTAGATTAACCGCAGAGAAAACCCCCAACCACCATACAACTAGGAAAACGCCTTATATGCGTTGTGAGATGAGCTTAGAAGTATGGAAATGTAGAACTAGGAAAACGCCTTATATGCGTTGTGAGATGAGCTTAGAAGTATGGAAATGTAGAATTAAGAACATTTTGTCAGCTCAATGTACATATACAGGCCATGGATCACTTCAAAGGTGTAAAAACTGCGGCTGTCTGTTGGTATATAAACCTTGGTTTCCAAACAATTATACCAGTGCCTTCTTCATATCCATCACAGATTTTAAACGTTTTAATTTATTGGTGACACTTGTTGCTCACATTTAATAGTTTCTTAATTGCTTTCTTAATTGCTTTTATTGATGTGTGAAAAAGTACATCAAAAATGCGTTTTCTTCGTTATTTCACATCCGATTGTTCCATAAGTCGCTTAAAATGTGTATGATAGTTCTTCCCACTTTCAGTATAAATTTGAGAGCTTTTGAAAAAAAAATATTTCAAGTATTTCTCCCCCGGCCTATTCTTATGGGGAATTTCCATACTTTCCAATTTTTTTCTGGAAAAAACCGTCCGACCGATTTTTCTGAAAAACAATCCCAACCTATTCTGGTATAACACCAATTTGTAAAAAAAGTTTCGAGTTGATTGAAACTTTTTCCTGACCTGTATGCCGCGTACAAAATTACACAAAAAAAAAAAAAAAAAAAAAAAAAAAAAAAACATAAAAACCAAGCCCAAAATTTTTCGGTATATGGAATGAAAATCTTCGCTACGCTCATCTCTTCGCTACGCTCATCTAACTAGGAAAACGCTTTATATGCGTTGTGAGATGAGCTTAGAAGTATGGAAATGTAGAATTAAGAACATTTTGTCAGCTCAATGCACATATACAGGCCATGGATCACTTCAAAGGTTTAAAAACCGCGGCCGTCTGTTGGTATATGGACCTTGGTTTCCAAACAATCAAACCAGTGCCTTCTTCATATACATCACAGATTTTAAACGTTTTAATTTATTGGTGACACTTGTTGCTCATATTTAATAGTTCCTTAATTGCTTTCTTAATTGCTTTTATTGATGTGTGAAAAAGTACCTTAAAAATGCGTTTTCTTCGTTATTTCACATCCGATTGTTCCATAAATCGCTTAAAATAGGTATGATAGATCTTTCCACACTCAGTATGAATTTGAGAGCTTTTGAAAAAAATAAAATTCCAAGTATTTCTCCCCTGGCCTATTCTTATGGGGAATTTCCATACTTTCCGATTTTTTTCCGGAAAATCCGTTGGACCGATTTTTCTGAAAAACAATCGCAACCTATTCTGGTATAACACCAATTTGTAAAAAAAGTTTCGAGTTGATTGAAACTTTTTCCTGACCTGTATGCCGCGTACAAAATTACACACAAAAAAAAAAAAAAAAAAAAAAAAATAAAAACATAAAAACCAAGTCCAAAATTTTTCGGTATATGGAATGAAAATCTTCGCTACGCTCATCTAATTATAATTATAATTTGATCGAATTTGATAAATGATAAGTGTATGAATAAAACATTTGAATTTATATTGAGAACCTAGAAAATTGTAAATCTGTGTAGTAGTTAGATTATTTGAGATTGAATCAATCACGAATCAACATTGAGGTATGAAGAGAGGAGAGAACGGTCATAACTGAAAACTTGTAATAAGAGAGAGAAAAGTTTCTCAGATTAAACTCTCAGATTAATTTCAAAAACATTTTTACTTTTCAACTTTCAACTTGACATTTCTCAGTAAGAATCGAGGGACCATATATTGTGTCCGTTGATATACTGTCCCTCAATGTGGTTATTCTGTATTTTGATTCAGTGAACCTCGATATGTGTTTTGTGTACTTCAAATAATGTTGTTTTCTGTCCCTTGGTACTGTACTTCAATTCGGGTTAAAGTGTACTTTGATAAACTGTACCTTCCTTTTTGTGGATAGTGACCTTTGATTTTCTGTCCCTCAAAATACACTTTTTCTACCATATTCGAGATCATTTTTGTGTCCCTTGATATACTGTCCCTCAAAATGTGGAAACTGTACTTTGATTTACTGTACCTCGAAACGGGTTTTGTGAGGAGGTTTTTCTGTGCTTTGATTTTGTGACCCTCGATAGCACGTAGTACATTAAACTCCCGTCAGGTTGCGCCGTGGATGTGCTAGGCATCTTATATGACATCGGCGTTATTTTGGTTGCATACTTACAGGATGTTGTAGAATTTCACACGGAAGCAAGTACTCCGCTCGTAACAGAATGAATATTAATTAAAAGGTCTTATGGCATCAAATAAAGGTCAAATAATTGATAATTGTATAAATAACCTATGTACACATTATACAATACATAGTGGAGGTGTAGAGAATAGTTAATATTGATAACATGTTATTAGGAAAAAGATTTCGTTTTGAACTATCATTTATTTTGCCTACACAGAATTAGGTAATAAATACAATCAATTTACTTATTCCTGTAGGAACTATTTCACACTATAATGAGTTATAGTAACATTCATCTATTAGGTAGCTTTGAGACTTAATTTAAATGAATCTGTTAAGAGCGGTACGGTAGCATATTAAGGAAGTGAATGTATAGGTCTGGTTTTAATAATAGATGGATTGCATTTTATTACTTGAGGGGTACTTCTATAATTTATTCAAATGTTTTGACTATGTCCGGCATCGATATCGTGAAATATATATATCTATTTTCCGAAACATAAAATTGTGTATGAGGATGCATGGCAAAGTGTGAATATTGAATAATCAGAAAAATGGCTCACATGATTCCTTGTAGAATACTTCTGATACAAGATAAGATATTGATAACAAGATACCATATTGGATGTTTGGAATGTTTCGAAATGTTTGAAATGTTCTTGGATAGCGGGAAGAAGTCCTATTGGAATCATCCCAGTATTGACCTGAACCACAGAGGGAACCACGAAAAACCCCAGCAGGATGGTCAACCATGTCGGGAATCGAACCCCGGTCTCCTGAATGACCGTTCAGTAGGACAATCAATCGACCAAGTGTCTCAGTCACTGAGCCTTTTGAAATGAATGAGTACATTCCAATAACATAATGAAAGATTCAAATCTTTTCAAAGGTGGGGAGCCAAGTTGACATACTTCAGAAATGGCAAATCAAAACGGTTAAAATTCATTTTGGTTAATAGGTGAAAGCGAAAATTCAAATGTTGTTCAATTGGTGAGAGAGCAGTTTAAATGTTACCCTTTGCAACATCGTACTAAAAATAACGATGTCCCCTCATATTCAGTTCTATCTATATAAACTATATGAACCTATATTATTCCTGTATTAACCAAAATCTAGATTCTCATTTCGCGAATACCGTAGTGTACTGTAATATTTCATATCATCCTTTTAATTTGACGCAATCCATACCAGTGTACATTTTTATGCATGAATCAATAATCAATCAACTAATCAATAAATATTATTATTAATATTATTATTATTATTTCATATTGATGATTTCTTGTGAAGACATATTTGATCAAACATGTTATAATTTACCGACACAGCTACGATTTTCAACGATATTTGAATTTGAATACCGTGTATGTTTTCAACCGTTCTGGTTGGTCGAAACTGATTCGGGACAACTGATCAGTGTTCGGGACTCTTGGTCGTCTTCGCGCGGGCGTATATTCCCAATATAAGCGGGAGAATCTCGACGAGGAACAAATTCATGTACAAATCGTCGTTTGACATTTGCGTAGTTTAATTTTAATTGTTCAATACACACGAACTATTACGCGAAGAAGTCTATTGACGGACTAAACATACATGTGCTTAAATAGCTGAGAATATGTCACTGAATTTTCAAATTCAGTTACGCTGTAGGCCTTGAAGGCAAAAGGAAAGGAAATCATTTCCGATTATATTCAGGTATAATATGTATCTTTCTGTTCAATACATTCTCTTATACATAATGTAAAATATCTACACCAACATAATATAGTCTATAGTAGACCTGTGGTAGGCCCTATACCTGCCCGTTACTTGAGCTGCATGACATGCACTTTGGTTATTGAAGTTGTCGTAAATAAACGTGTGCATTGTGAAAAAATTTGTCAAATTGTCAAACAAACACCTTGAATACCCAGGGCCTGTAATTGGGATCAGATCATCAAATTAATATCACCCATCCATTAATAGTATCCGTATCACATTCTAATAGTTTCAGTGCGAATAAGTTAATATCAGTATATTCTCTTCAGGATGCATTTGTAGGTAGTGATTTGTAGAGCATGGTTGGTCACTTTATTTGTCAACAAAACCGTACAACAACAATAGGGCCTATCAACAAAATAAATGATTAGTAAAATATTCAAAATCAAGTATAGGCTATTCGTCATTAACAAATTTGAAACAAACACAAATTCATTTTTTTAATGTTGCCAAACGACCCCACCAACAGTTAGGTTATACGGGGGTACGAATGAGCGGATGATAATGAAACGATGAAGTGATGGTAGGTGAAAGGGCGTATACAAAAACCCATGCCTTATGCGGGACTTGAACCCACGCCCAACGGTAACTTCACTTACTACCGCTAGCGATAATTGACTTGGCCACCAAGGCGGCTATCACAAATCCACTGTAACAATTCAAAATAAGACTAATTTTATTTTTATCAGGCCTACATGCTTATTCTATGAAGATTTGCATATATACGTTACATTTTCAGTGCTTGAAAGATATGGCTTATTCCTACATTGGAGCAATAGCAAGAATTGCAGGCAACATGAATGTAATGAGCAGGAAGAAATAACTAACACGTTGTTATATTTTATTATGTAACCCACAAACAACGCCAATTAGCCAATAAGGTTTCGAGGGAATATGTGTACATCCAATTTTAAATTTGGAAGTTATTTTTATTCAAAAAGTTTTTTCCGGGTAACATAAAATTAGGACTATAGATCGTTCCTACTGTAACATATTCCAATTACGCAGATTACTTAATTACTCATGAACAGGGTCGTATACGGCTAAGCCTGTAAAATAGGAAAGAACTCCCTGTTTGATTTTATAATAGCGTAGACTATTGGTCGAGCAAATCAAGTCACAGAACGGTTGCAGCCATTCATCTACAGTACTCCCTTCGAGTGGGCGGTCCCAATTCCTACACTTATTGTTTGCATTATTCAATACATACTGTTTACCCCAATACTTTTTCATATTACTGTTAATTACTGTCTCATTATTTTCCACAAACATTTTCTAATCAATCATTCATGTGTGATTCATTATTATTGTGTTTTTTCTACTTCATTAATTTATAATTTGATCATTACTCTATGTGTCGAACGGCAATCATGCGTACCATGACATGGTCTTTAAAGATGTATATATTAAATATAATTATATATTTATTATATATATATATATATATATATATATATATATATATATATATATATATATATATATTTCAACAACTTTCTGACCTTCCTCTCTGGCGTCATTGGTAGTCATTGGATTGCCATCAGACCGGCAATCTGGAGATCCTGGTTCAACTCCCAGGGGAGGTTATATTATACACATATACCCACTGGCGTCGGAACCGGGGGGGGGGGGCAGGGGGGCCATGCCCCCCCCCCCCAACTTTTTGCCAGGGGGGGCAAGGGGGGGCAAGAAAAAGGTCTTGCAAAAAAAATTGAAAAGACGAGAAATAGAAAAGACGAAAAAAAGGAGGAAGAGAGAAGGAAAGAAAGAAAAAAAAGAAAGAAAGAGTAGGAAGGAAAGATGTAGACCTATTTAGATAGATAAAATCGTACATAGATTCATATTTCACATTGCATAGAAAATCAAATATCAGATGGGCACCTTCAGTTTCAGGAGAAAATTGATTTTTGCATCTAAATCTCATCCGGAACACGTTGAACCATATTGAAAAAGGTGTGATTTAAAGGAATTTGGTGTGCTGTTTTGGAATGATAGCTCTGGTAAGTAGTTATTAGTTATCAGAAAACAACAGACAACCCTACCGGCAGTGCTTCTTCCAGATATAAATCATTCATTACAATTTTTGTAAATTTTGTAAATTTCCAAAATTCCAACAGTCGTAACAATGACAATACAATGAAATGGAGAAAGGGAACTTCCAATAAGGGTCGTTCGGTGACTGCCAGGGGCGTCAAATTTAAGGGGCGCTATCGGCGCACATTTGTAACATTCTATTAATAATAATATGCCATAAATCGTATTCTATTTTACTTGTGCATTATTGGGTGGAGAAAATGTTATTATTCGAACAGCATTGTTATCGAAAGACATAGAATTTTCTTGGATCAGCCATTCAGCAAAACTAGCTCTTACCACACTAAAGAATTCATGAATTCCAGAAATTTCGTCCAATACCCAAACCCGTAGAATCGTATTTAAAAAGATAAATTCACAAAAATTTCCCTGCGGGGCTTGGTTCCTCCCTCACTCGCATTCACTTTCACTATGCGCATATAGTTTTTGGGGCTCATACTTGAGTCCTTGCCCGTGGCGCTAAAATGAGCCAGAATGACCCTGCAGTTACAATAACTATGTTTGGCAAATATCAGTTGGGCACATCTATTTCTTCAAAACAATTAATTTTGTCATCTAAATCTTATCTGAAACACGTTAAATCGTGTTAAAAAAAGGGTAATTTAAAAAAAATCCCTGCGGGGCCAGAGGGGGTCCTTCCCCATTGCCCCCCGCGGGTCGCATGCTTCGCGTTAACTGGCCTTTGTACAACTGTACTTATATGGCATTTTCTTTTCCAAACTGAGATCCCCCCCCCTCCCCATCTTGGTATTCTCAGTATTTTGTCCTTCTATCCTGAAAAATACCCAAATTTTATTGAATGTGTGGCACCCCATACTTCCTTCCTCCGCGGGTCGCAATTTTTGAGCTTGCCCCCCCCTACTTTGAAAACGTTCCGACGCCCCTGCATATACCTATATGCATATATGCTATATATATATATATATATATATATATATATATATATATATATATATATATATATATATATATATATATATTTATATATATATATATGTGTGCTTGTGTATGAGTGTGTGTGGGTGTGTATACATAATATGTATAACATGTGTGAAAATACTCAAATATGGCCTACTATTGTTTTTGGGTAAGCCTACATAATATGGAAGAATAAGAAGAGCTGCTCATGGTTTTATATTGTTCCCAGTAGTAATGTAAGTATGATAAAAAAACATCAATATAATAAATGATAATGAGGGATGATGACTAAAAATATTAAAATGTAATAACATAACCAGGCTTTATAACACACACACACAAACGTGATTTGCCCGAAATCAATAACAAGCCTATATGTTGGATGATAATTTGATAATATAGAGATCACGAGAACCTATAATAACCTAATCCATTCAATCTAATAACGTTACTATAATTTTTTGTAAGCTATATAGCTTTGACGTGACATGATTTGAATTCAATTGAACACTCAAAACAGAATCGAGCAAGTGAAAATATATAGGCCTATATAACTCATATATACAGATTATTTAAAAATTGTTATATTTGATTAATCTCAATTCAATTTTTTTTCAATTTGATGGGGTGCATAGAAAATAGAAATATTCAATTTTATATATTCTAAAGTTCAACTTTTCATACTTTGCATAGGCTTCTTTTCATAGACATAACGAAACGATTCATTCAATAGAATGTTAGTTCGATTAACTCCCTGCATGTCGTTAGAAGCCCCTTGAAATATATGCAACTTCTACGGAAGTGATGTATTGAGAAGCATCTAAGAAGCAGGGGTTCAAATATTTCAACTCGGGTGGTGCGCATGCGCCGTAGAAACGAGGTACAGAAAAACCAGGGTCACTATATTGAGGTACAGAAAAGCAAAGTACACAATATCAAGGTACACTTTCACCATATGAGAGCTCGTTCTGCTTTTATACAGGGTACACAAAATCAAGGAACACTATCCACAACTGGGTTTTCGTTCAGTATATTGAAGTACACTTTATACAATTCGAGGGTCACAAAAACAAGGTACAGAAAAACCTCCGATATTTTCAAGGTACAGTTTCTCCACTTGAACACAAATCTTTTCAAGGCACACTATATCGAGGTACAGTTTCCACATTTTCAAGGGACAGAAAAGCAAAGTACAGTATATCAAGGGTCACAATACTAGTACCCAGAGAATCGATCCAAAGATCGATCAGTCGCACGCGGAAAAATCGATTTTCACGAAAATCGATCTTGAATCGCCTGTCTCATCTCATTGGTGACCACGCTGTTATAAGCAGACTACAGATTGTAGGTTATGTTTGGTTCTGTTGATGTACCCAGGCCTACTTTCCCATGTGCTTTTATCTTGAATTTTAATCTAACAAATCGGCTATTAATACAGGTAGGCCTAGGCTAAGTGTTCGGAGATGTTTTAAATTGGATGTGTTTATTTGTTTGATTAAAGGCCTAGGCTACACCCAAAGTCAGTAGGGCATCTGGAATCATTTTATCAGCGTTGTTATCATCAAGTGTGCATGGGTGTAATATTATTCAGGCATATAGGGCCATTGACTTTATGGTAGGGCCTACTGTTGATTTTATGTCCATTCTTGGGCAATTGAGTAAATAAATATCCTTACTGGATTGAGTGGCAGAGTTTTCTGGTTTAACAGTACAGCCATTAAGTATGTAGGTGGTTGGCCTAGCCTAGCCTAGAGGCCATCCTGCTAGGCATATAGGGCCACTGACTTTATGGTAGGGCCTAGCAGCATTCACTTGCAACAGTGTTCTAGCAGATGACATTTTCTTGGTGAAAACAGCACTCCCATGCCTAGGCTAGGCATAGAAGTGCTGTTTTCACCAGGCATAGGAGTGCTGTTTTCACTAAGAAAATGTCATCTGCTAGAACACTGTTGCGAGTGAATGCTGCTAGGAGAGTTGTGATCAGTCAACTTAGTGATTGTTGGTGATTATAGGCTCTGTCTGTCATACGTCGTTGCCTATCTAGAGACTAGGCCTACTTTATTCATGTTTGGGCCTACAGCTATTATTCTTCAATTTACCTTTGTGTCGTTGCAGATCACAGTTGAAACATGGTTCTTGTGGCAGTAGAGAAGACATTTCCAAGAGGAGGTCAGCTAGAGCCGATTGGACCGTCCGTGACATATAGTCCTCGACGAGGCAAGACATCTGCAATCAAGGTATTGTCAATATAGAATCGTAATTCAAAATCAAGATTGACATCAAATTAAGAACTAATTTGCTGGGCATAAATATTTTTGGTTATGCATGATGGGCATAGTAAATTTGGTAAATTTGCTGTTACACTGAGCACGCCTATTTCTGATTTTTTTTCGGGGATTTTGGTGTTTTTCGATAGATATTGATTATATCTTTTCAAAAAACCCACGGGACACCATGAATTCAAATAAATTATAACTAAAAAACCTACTTGAATACGACGATGTCCAAACCGAAGCATAATGTCGGCCATCTTTGAAAAATTGAAGGCGTACCAACTCATGAAAGTGCACAAAAACACTGACTACGGGTATGTCGGGATTTAGAAAACCATAGCGTGTACATGGTAAATTAAATAGGTAAAAACTCACGTGCATGATGTGTAGAACCTCTTGAGCTGTTATTTTGACGATTTTTTCATGAGCAATAAAAATATTAAATTCACTCGATTCTCCCCAAAAACAGCACGTTCCACCCCTCCCCCCCCACCACAACACCGGCATCAACCTACCGCCTAACCTAACCAAATAAACCTCCCCCCCCCCCCCCCGCCCCCACGCCGGCATCAACCTACCCCCTAACCCAACCAAAGAGCACCTTCCCCCGCCCCCACGCCGGCATCAACCTACCCCCCTAACCCAACCAAATAGCACCTTTCCCCCCCGCCACCACGCCGGCATCAACCTACCCCCTGACCCAACCAAATAGCACCTTCCCCCGCCCCCACGCCGGCATCAACCTACCCCCTAACCCAACCGAATAGCACCTTCCCCCCCCCCCCCCCCCCCCCCCGCCGGCATCAACCTACCCCCCTAACCTAACCAAATAGTACCTTCCCCCCCCCCCCGGCCCCCACGCCGGCATCAACCTACCCCCTAACCCAACCAAATAGCACCTTCCCCGCCCCCACGCCGGCATCAACCTACCCCCTAACCCAACCGAATAGCCCCCCCCCCCCACCCCCACGCCGGCATCAACCTACCCCCCTAACCCAACCAAATAGCACCTTCCCACCTCCGGCCCCACGCCGTCATCAACCTACCCCCTAACCTAACCAAAAAGCACCTCCCCCCCCCCCCCCGGCCCCACGCCGGCATCAACCTACCCCACAACCTAATGATACCTCAACTCAAACCCACCTCACACGGCACTGTCGACTTCTCAACCTTCCTCAAAAACGGCATTTCCCCCCTCCCCCCGGCCCCACGCCGGGATAAAAACATCGCGTTTTTTTCACATTTTTTCCCTTTCGTATCACAACTGTTTTCCCACAAACATACATAAAATCCGATCTCAAATGGCACTGTTTCATACACTTAGGGCACACGACCTCCCTTGTAAGTACACCATGCTCTCTCAGCCACTCTTAACAACGTAGCTTCAATCGCTACAGTCGAAAAAAATGGCCACACAGTCAAAACACACGATTCGCATCCCATGATGGTTGCTTGTCAAATGATTTATGAGTAATGACCAACATTTTCCAACATCGCCTTGAATGACCTCGGTACAGTAGTAATAATTTCACCCCACCCCCCTTTAAAACCACGTGCGCCCAAGATTCAAATAACGGTATACAGTTGGCAGAACTGATGACCACCATGATGCATAGAGAAGAACAGCTGTCAAAATCCAGACGTCAATGCAAAAACCATCATAATCGAGTGAGTTTAAAAACTATAAAGACCAACCATTCTCAACCTCCCGCGACTTTTTCTGAAATATATGAACAAGAGCTTTCAGAAAACACCAAAAAATCGAAAATCCGTCAGCAATTGGCGATGCTCAGTGTAACAGCAAAATTACCGTAAATTTATATATGTTTTTGTTTCTTCATTTATGTGAGATGTTAGCTACAAATAAATAGAAACGACCTTGAACACGAACAATAATAATAAATAGAAACACTCTGTAGGCCTAGTCCTACCATTGTGTTTGAAATAAAAAATGTAAATACAAAAATATAATAGATGTTACATTTTCCTGCATGGATGGTTTTATTCACCTGGTCCCTTGAAAAACAATGGATCAAGGTTTCACTGTATAGGCACAGCAAACAACACTGTAACCATATTGTTTAAAAACAGCTAAATTCCTAAATTACCTTGATTGCCCAGAAAATGGTCTTGATTTGTGATACTTCAAGATCATTAAAATAACTCAAGGTGGATATGACAGAACATTGCTGATTAGACTGAAGAATTTAACTTTACATTGCTCAGGCCTGAGACACTCCTGCGATACATAGGCCGCTCTTCAGTGGTCGAGGCAATTTACCAGTGTTGCATATTTGTATAGCCTGGTGGATTTTATTTAGGCCTAGTCCAATAGTCAAGTTTGTCTATTTTCACTTTTCAGTTGTTTGGCAGTAATGTAGTCCCAGGAGAATGTACAGAAATACCGCAAAAGAATAAAGATGGAGTGAAATCTTCCACAATTCGAGTGAAACAGTATTTTGGTCAGTTGATGCCCCATATCGTTACTGAAGGTATGTTAGTTCTTGGATCCATTAGAAGAATTGACGAATACCAGCTCGTAGTTTCTCTGCCCGGCAATATTACTGGATTTGTTCCAATCACAGGCATATCTGAGTCTTACACTGCGGCTGTCAGAGATGTACTCCAGGACATAGCGAGCGAAAACATATATAGTCTTCGAGACATGTTCAAGGTCGGCCAACATGTTGTCGCAAGAGTATTAACCAGGGAGTTATGGAAAATTACGTTATCTCTAGTCCCTGAATGTATTTATTCCGATTATTCTCACAGCGATGTTCGTAAAGGATCAGTTATGGTTGCTGCCGTGAAAAGTATAGAAGAGAACGTCTATATCATGGACCTCGGTATAAAGTCAACACGAGCCTACCTTACCAAAAATTTGGCCTGCACGTTTGAGAATCTTTGGAATAATTCAGAACCACTTGGAATCGGGCAACTTGTCCGTTGTTTAGTTACGAAATCATCAACTGCAGATTATTGCACAACAATCGACTTGACTGCAGATCCAAATGAAGTGGCCTCAGCCACTAACAATAAGGTTGGTGCCACTCTGGAAACTTTGATACCGGGCATGCAATTCGACGTGATAATTTCACGAGCATTTAGTACTGGAATTCAAGTACGCCTTTCGAACAATTTTGTGGGTTATGTTCATCAAGATCACTTCTTGAAACCATTCAAAACCCCTGAAGACTGCGAAATCGGATCTGTAGCTAAGGCTAAGGTACTCTACATTCTTGAAACCGGCGCCGTTTATTTCACAATGAAACGGGGCATACTTGCAGCTACACCTTGTTCTTCACCATACGAAGCCATCGAGGTTGGAACCATAGTTGAGACAGCAGACGTCATGGGCATTACACAACAGGGTATGTCAGTGAGAATTGGTAAATCAGGCAATGAGGCGCTGAAAGGTTTCATCCCATTGAAGGCTATAAGTCTCAAACCACAGACAGTCGACGAAGAATTCAAATTGACATTGTTTCAACAGTTAACCACACAATATCACATCGGATCTCAGGTTCGTTGTCGCATTATAAACTACAATTACATGGATCAACATTTTCTCTGTACAATGGACGAGAAATTAATGGTGGAGAAGTTTATTCATCCAGATATGGTGGAGGTCGGTTCAGTTGTCCCGTGTTACATCAAGGATATTCTAATGGCTGGTGTCCGTCTGAAGTTGGGCGAGTGGTCATGTGTATCAGGATTTGTCCCATTGGCTCACGTTTCAGACGTTCCGTTGAGTCACCCGGGGAAGAAGTTTAATGTCGGGCAACCTTG